>KN503949.1:0-10891 GCA_000787155.1 Scartelaos histophorus | reverse complement strand
CATGTTTATTCTGTTTATTTGGGGGGTTTTTTGGGTCCCTTGCCTCAACTACAGACCATAATTTGCCTGCAGGGGGAGTCAAGAGATCTAATCCAAGCATTCAAAGAACAGCAAATATTTAAATGCCAGAAAAAGTCACTGTGCATGAGATTTTTTTGTATTGCTAATTTTTGCTATCGTTTTTAACAGTTTTCACAGACTGTGCATTATATAATAGAAACGCATTATATAAAGAAAAGTATTAATACTTGAAGTGTCGTCATCCCCAGATTTCTTCTCCTCCACGTAACCATGACTCAGAAGTTTGGACATGCTGACCGGAGGAGCCTTCTTCTCATAAGACCTGAGCAGAACACAGAGCAGAGTCAGACTCTCCACTACAGCCACACGTGCTAAAATGACTTATTTCACAAGATTTACCAGATTTGAGTAGTTTTGAGTAATGTAATGAGTAAGAGATAGATTAGTTTAAAAATACAACAATTTAAGACTAGTCAACTATACTACTACTATACCATTATAAAACAAAAATCTATATGGTTAAGTGTACTCAATATCACAATACAAACATAAACCAAGCACAAAGAACATTTTTTACATTTTAATAAAAACTATCAGTACTTGCTATATGTTTTCTTGCGACATGGTGTTACACAATACTCATAACTTTGCTGGGTAATTTTTTTCTATCAGGCATAAACACGTAACATTTTTGTCAACTTACTCTTACAGGCAAATATTTTATTTTGTGCTGAGGTGCTGCACATCATTTTTGCAATCTTAAAAATGTAAAAAAAAATAAAAAAAAATTAATAAAGGCACTTTATTTCAACCTGTGAGTGCCTCGGAATTTTTGCATCTTTAAAGTGACTTCCCTTCCCCAAAGAACCACTGTGTTTTTTCTACTTTTTTCTACTGTGTATTATCCTCTGGAGGTCCAGGAAGCGCTTCTTTTGAAACTTTTTATATTAAAATAAAAACATTTTTAGCATCTTAATTATTCACCACATTTATTAATTTATAAATGCTTTTCTCAGCTTTAATCACTAGCATGCTAACAGTCTTACTTCTTGCTTTGTGAATGATAAAACCCTCTATATTTAGATACTAACTGTATTGGAGCAAGACGAATATTATTGTATTACATAAATAAACTGGTACAGCCCCTTTAACTGGTCAAAACTACTTAAATTTGGATGAATATTCTGAATGCAAGTCATTTTATGTCATAGGCCTCACGTTCTCTTGTACTTGTGGGTTAGGGACAGGGCCTCCATCGGCTGGACTGCACCATCCGGAGACGCCTGGGGAGAGAGGAGGAGATGTTAGAACGGGGTTGGGTTGTCACATATGGAAAAAAAATGGGAATGGAATCAGCGCAAAACATGCCACATTAAACAAAAAATGACAAAATTAGTTCATGTCGTCTGGTCAGTGAAAATTAAAAAGTCCAAAAAGCTTTGAACGCGTCGCAAAAACTAAATGAAGAAAATGATCAAAAATGGCGGATGACTGAAATGAGGAGGCGATAGGATTTTCTAAATGGCGTTGGGATCCGTTCACCTTCTTGGTACCAGTAAACCTATCGGACTCCTTCTCCCAGTGCACCTCGCTATCGGTGCCGAAGGGAGCACTGAGGAGCTGCCTCCCCTTGGGCTGGCCATCGGGAGAGCTGCCGTTACTTCCACTGCAAGCACAAAACCACTCAGTTCAACCGGAGCTCCCATACAAGAAAAAGGTGTCACTCCCTCTGTGGTGGGTGGCTCCGCCGACATGCGTTCCTCATGGTTAGTGTTAAAAGACAGAAGACAAAAACATGCATGAAAGTCAAATGCCTTGCAGGAAAAGTGGGTTTACCTTTTGGATTCATCGTTGCCAAAAAAGTTGGGTGGGGAGTAGGCCTTCTTGGGTGCATCGTCAACTACTTCATGGCTCAGCAGACCTAAGGACAAAAAAAAAAAAACAGCCAACGAGTATTAGAAATTGAGCAATCTAGAGCGGTGTCATCTTTTTACAAAGCATTAATCAGCAAAATTCAACATTAATTTAATAATGTTAAATGAGCAGCTGTGCCAAATGGATCCACTGTAAATAGCCATACGCCCTCACTGGCCCCTTCAGGTACATCAAAATGGCCCTCTGTAAATAAACCATTACTTTATTACTACCATTACTGATGGGATACTGCATGTGATAGTGTGCCAGCCTGACAAAAGATTAGGGAGCATAAGTGAGCCTCAGCAATGACTTATGCAAATTACTTCCATTAAAAAAAATATATATAATTTTATATAATATTTAAAACAAGTCCAAGGAATTCATTCTTACCAAAAGATTCTCCTTATATTAAATTAATTATTGGATACAAATGTCAAAGTCTTGTCGTAGTCCCTCTTACCTTTATGCCCTCCCTGCTTGGCCAGTTTGACGTAGTCCGAGTCGCTCTCGAAGATGCCCACCCGTCTGCAGCTGATGCGCTCGGTCGGGGAGGTGTCGGAGGAGGTCTGGGACAGGCCGGGGATCTGGGAGCTGGGACCCGTCACTCCAATGGACCCCGCCCCGGGTTTTATGGCTACAACACACACACATAATATCACATTCAGGCAAACAAGTCTAGATAAAAGGGCCAACAACACAGCCTATCACAATAATTACTATGTATCAACTTACATACAACTAATATATAGATATAGATATAGATATAGATATAGATAGAGATAGAGATAGCTGGAACAATCATTTTGGGGGACAATACAATACTTTGTACTAGTGGGGAACATTTTGTACTTTTTGGTATAATTAGTTTCAATATTGTCTGCCTAAAGGACACCTTATCAAATAGCTACATTCAAGATTTTACTGTTATTATTACATAAGGACTCACCTCCAGGCTTGACCCGTCTGTGGTTGGGGACAGCAGTGCTCATTTTCAGACACTTCTGAGGAGCAGAGGACATGGTCAAAAACATCTAATTGAAATCACAGTTTAAACAATCATAAAGACGAATTATTCAGGCCCTCCGGTTGTTAACAGATCTGATTTATCCCTAAAGTCACGTCTAAGCTGAGATGTATTATCTTAAATAGGTTAGCCTAGTCTACAAAATGCAACTCTATAGCGCTAAGTGAGTAAATGAGTTAATGGTGTAAGAGATAACGCAGCCTTTAATAGAACACTGAGTATGTTTTTCTTCTAGTGTCAGATGTCCAGAAGCAGAGGGACATTTAATGAGTTTAAAATTTGTCCTAAAAACATTCAAATCATTATGTCCCACTTGTTCTAACATTTTACCAGAAAAGATTTTTATCCATTTTGGCTCATGGCTTTCGTCATTGCATTTATCTACTCCATTCTACTTCATCTTGAAATTGAAAATAAGTGCCAAAATCCTATAGCTTTATGTTCTCTTCCTTGCACAAAAATAAGAAAAAAACATGGTAGTTCACAGCTGTGATGTTCCAGATTCTGAATCTGGGACACATATTTTTATAGGCTAAATTATGGTGCAGTTGAACTGACCGAAACTAAATAAGAAATCATAACCTACAATTATCTGCAATGTTATTCATAGATTCATACATACAAGCTACATTTTCTTATATATAAGACATTATGGTAAACCTAAAAACAAAAAAACACGTCATCTGATAATTTCCCTCAATTACTACGACTTTCAAATGTCCCATTAAATAAGAAAGGCCTAAATAATGTTATAATAATGTCATCTGAAACCCAGCCATAAAGGTGGAGTGTTAAAAAGAGGCTTTCTAGTTTCTTATCAATTTACAATGAACAATAATCTACGGCATAATTTAACATAGTATTGTTTTTACCGGCTTATTGGACATTAGTCTATAAACTCCCTGATTTCTGCTTCATGTTTTATTATGGACTAAAAATCTAATTACCCCTCCCGTTACTCTGCAGTTCCACCATCTGCCACTTGGAGCATCAAAACGCCCATTACTAAGTGCAAGCTAATATGCACATCCTAACATTTCTTTACAATTTATCGACTAATTATCCACGTTAACCATAAAACCACATTCTTTTCATGACCAGCATCCTTCCTAGGACTCAAGAATTCGTTGATTTACGGAGCCATTGAAATAACAAAGCCGGGCTAAATGGGATAGCCGCCTCGCTAGCTCCTCAAACCATCTTTACAAAGCAATCAGGAAGCGATAAACTGCATCTACTGCTTTGACACAAGTTTTTGCATGTGACAGAGAAACGCACGTACTTACAGAGAGTGGTTTATCGGCTGGAAAGGGACGGATTGTGCAGAGATGAGAGATTTTGGAGATGTCTCGGCTCTGCTCATTCAGCGGGGCGGACCACACTCACTTCCGCTGGCACCTGCTGCTCACTTCCGGTGTGGACTTCCTCTACGCTCCTCGTCTTATTTTTGCATCATTTTGGAAACGTTTTATTTTCTTGATTAGAAGACAGATTTTATACCCCAATATGCTAAATAAATAACATTCAAAATGAACTCCCGGCTCCATATAACCACATATATTTACTTATTTATTTATAGTTTTTAAAAATGTATTTGTTTATTTATTTTTTTATATCCAGTAAAATATTTCCAGTTTTGCCATATTCATCAGAGAGACAATAGACATTGTAAATGTGTATTAGGAAAATATTTTGAAGAAAACTTAATCAGCAAAGATGTGTTTTATTATTATTTATTTAATTACTTAAATATTTTACAAACAGTTCATAATATCACATAAACAGCCATTTTTATTTGGAAATAACATATTGTAAATGTATTTTATATGTGTTTATCATGCTTTTGTTAGTAATCCTACTTTTGAAATATAGATTGTACTGAATATACTGCATGCACAGAATCTCCACAAACCAAACAATGGAGACTGAAGGGTACAGGGCAAAGGTGTTAGAGGAGCTTGCAGAGGTTGGGGTGTGGTCCTCACATGTCCCGCCCACAGTCTGGGCACAGGATGTCATCTTTGCAGGTGAGGAAGCCCCGTCCCACCAGGGACACGCTGCACTTCTTGCAGTTGAAACAGTCGTTGTGCCACTGACGCAGCTCAAACGAGATGTATTTACTACCCCCCAGACCTGAGAGAGAAAAAGTGAGAGACCTTTAGCCAATGCAAACATGTGACAAAGCTCTGGCACTCATGACCCCAATGAGACACACAAGAGGACTCAACAGGACTAAAGCAGTGTGTTCCTTCACATACACACTCATACACACACACACACACACACACACACACACACACATCTTACCGCTGATGGGGGTGGTGCAGTAGGCACACTTCTTGGCGAACAGGTTGCAAAAGCAGTCGAGACAGTAGGCGAAGTCATCCCGGGACGTGAAGCGCTGTCCGGCCAGCTGCTGCTTACATCCGATGCACACAAAGCATTCCTTGTGCCAGGGCTGGTCTCGGTAGTTGACCCCTCCTGTGGTGATGGGCTGTGGAGCAGAACAGAGCGTGTTATGTGTATGTCATGTATATCAGTGGAATGGTACATGCTAGGACAGTACCTTCTTGCAGTGCACACACTGCAGGGCAAACTGCTTCTCATAGCAGGGCAGGCAGTAGTTATGAGTGTCCTTCTGGACAAAGCTCCTTGTGCCGATGGGTTGTTGACAGCGGTTACAGCTGAAGCAGTTCTCATGCCAACTGTTGCCTTTGTGCTCCATCTTTTTGGTACCTGTCACAGAGAGAACACTGCTCCAGGGCATCTGATGTATTGTAGTGGAAAAGTACAGTCTTCCTGGTGTTCTTACCAGGCATTATGGTCTTGAGGCAGCCGTAGCACTTAGCTGAGTACTCATTACTGTAGCAGTCGGTGCACATCAGCAGATCATCTTTGGTGGCAAAGGGCTTCTCCACCAAAGAACGGCTGCACTTCACACAGAGGAAGCACTCGCTGTGCCAGTGACGCTCTTTGTATGACAGGTCCTACATCAGAGCCGGGGTCAGAAGGTCAGACCCAAACACAGGTACCACCACACAGAGGGAGGGGCAGAGCTTACCTTGCTGGTGCAGCCAATCAGCTTGAGGCAGACTTCGCAGCTGTTGGAGAAGAGTGTCTCGTAGCATTTGATGCAGTAGGGCCTTTCCTCCTTCAGGATGTACTTGAGCCCAAACAGGCTCACCTCACACTCAGTACAGTCGTAACGCTCGGCCATGGCACAGCTAAAGCACAGAGACACATAGAACAAACTGTATGTCAGTACCAAACACGTGTGAATACTAAATAATTATAACATGATTCCCACTTATCCTGCCCTGACCAGGACACAGAGTTGAGAGGACAGTACAGTCACATGGGCTGCCTCAGAGTACTGCATTAATAGAGTGCCACATGCGATCCATTATGTGCAGGAATGTGGCAAACAGCGCACAGACATGGGGCATGCTGCTCCATAAATACCTCACTATAGTAATGTAAATACTGTGACTTTTAATCTAACTAACCTAAAGAGTGACATTTCTCCAGAAGTGCGCCTCAATTAGCTTACATGAAAGTCTTCAGTCAAACCAAAGCACAGGCTGATTTGGTTAAAGAGGAGCAGTCCAACTCTTATCATAGAATCAGTTCTTTTGTAGCGGCTCTATGTCTCCCATAGGCTCTCTACTGATAAGCATTCTGAGTAATGAGTACAAAAACAAATACACATTTTTTGTGTTTTGTGTATTTTGTACAGATGATTTTATGAAAGAATCTCTCATTATTTTCTCTTTATTTCTTCACCTGTGCTGGGATTGGCTGAGGTGACAGAGGATCCTAACTGCCACCAACAAGTAACTAATTACGTGTAATTTAATAGATATTTTAGTAACAGCACTTTAGTACATTTTTGAACCTTGCATATGCTTGATACACTGATGATCACACAACACCAATGCATAATCCGCTAATAAAGGTTAGCATTTTTTTTACTTTTAGTTGAGTACACATTTGACTGTAGGAACTGTACTTATAATTGAGTCCATGGATTAGGATATTTTCAGTATTAGATATATATATTCAGAAAAATATATTCAGATATTTTTCTTTTAATCTAAGATGGGAATATAATGCACACTGCTTTTTATTGCATCAAGAAAAGAATGCATTTGTAATACTTCTTTTCTTATATACTTCATTTCTTCTTGGTCACCGGCAATGAACTTTCATTCATTCTACAGTTCAGTTTATTTGCCGTATACTTTTGTTAATACAATTTAGAATTATAAATCATGATTATGCTCTGACATATGTAAAAAGTTGAATTCCATAGTCACATACAAGATACTCTTTGACTATAATGTGCATTAGTTTATAGTGGCAATAAAGTTATTAAAAAAACATAGTACTACTTTTGAAATCAAGTTATTTCAATTCCTTTAAAAATAGACTATAAGGAAGAAGGAAGGATTTGCTCATAAAGGGTCTTACCTTGTGTCAGTGTGTGTCTCGTCTCCTTCAGTGCTCCTCTGCTCTGGCCCTCTGCGTTTTAAAAGTGAGCAGGTTCGGTGGGTGGGGGGGCGAGGGGGGCGGATATATTCAGACTGCTATATATTGACAGGTCGACACTGGATGACCCCCACATGCAGTGTTCAGACCAAAGCTATATAGACATCTGCTAACTATTGGTAAATGAATTATATTTAAAGGGCAATATTATGATTTTAACTTCCATAACTGTCTCTCCACATAAGAGGTTTTGTTCAAATGCATTTTTTTATAACAACTGTAATGAGTATATGTGTAACTACAAAAAAATCGGGCATGCTGCTCCATTCATTCTTTTGTAATTTGGTGTTTTGGCTCTCATGATGATAAGAAAGCAGAATGAGCCTCGTGCGAGTCTCTTATTTGTCTTGCCAGGTTTAATGCTGAAATCCAGTTGATTTAAACCTAAAATGCCTCTCTCTGATCTGAATGGTCCAAACTCCAGCCCCTGCGGTCATCATGAATCAGAATTAGTGCAGCCTGTGCAGCTCTGTGAGTGAATTCTGAAGGTTCTGAGCTTTCGCATGAGGCATGACCTGTGCATATACTGAGAAAAATCTGTATGTGTCCTTTGTGTGCAGGTTAAGGCACAGGCAAGTTCAGTTCAGAGCACAGGCTACATACTGTCCCTTTAAATGTATCAGGGTCAGGATACATGGTATTTGCAATTGTGATAATTGAAGTCACAGTGAGAAAATCATGAAGGAATTCTGAGTAGCAAAGGCAACAAGATATAATGGTAAAGATCAGGAGAGCAGTGGTCACCTCCTGCTCCTGAGAGGCCGCCTCAGCAGTATTAAATAATGCATTATGGTCCGCTGTGTGACTTTTCTGGTGAGGGGTTTACCACCTGCTTCTCTCCACGGTGTGGTCTTGAAACTGTGGGATATTCATTTAGGGATATGAAGAAAAAGTTATGTATGGCACTGTTGAATGCAAAAGAGAAAATAAGTGCCTTACCCATTTCTGATGGTTTTCCATTAATGCTGGAACTGGAATTCCATGAATCCTGCAATTACACAATTTTTAGTCACTGGATTCTATTATTTTTCACAGCCTTGTAAAATAATGATGTCATTTGACTCCAAAGTAGAAAGCATCGGTCATAGAACTAATGCACTAATGACATAATCCAGTATTACTTAACTAAGAAAATTCTAAGAACTAATATATTCCCAGTATATTTAGAGTAAAAAAAGTAAAGTATGCTCTGAGTGCTCATTGTCACAGAAGAACATTTTTTACCATGATATTTTATTGGTAAACTGTTTTTGGGTGCAGTGGGCTAAGGGGTCACCTGCTAACTGGAAGGTTGCTGATTCAAACCTCACCTGAATAACTACTTAAAGGTGCACTATGTAACTTTTTAGTCGCTTACTTGCTTGTTTCTATGGCTATGTCATTGCTCTGCCTGGAATGTTCCACAGTATGACATTAAACACATCTGCCTTACATTTCTTGAATTACAGGAGGTTTTGTCTTGCATAAAATGGAGTTTTCATACCAGCTTTACACTTCCTTATAAGCTAAGCCGGGTCGTGCCCCAGTGGAAGCAGCGGTGCCTCTAGAGCTGTTGTGTCCTTAAGCAACACCATTGACTCATCTTGCCTTGGTCAAAAGTATATGTGAGGTAGTTTACCACAAGTGTGAAGTAAATGAATAATGCAATGTATAGCAGTTTAGGCGTCTTGAAAGGCTCCATATAAGATCAGTGTATTAGTTCTTCAAGCTACTGCAAATCTTCATGCTAAATATAGTACAAGTATTTAGCATGTTACTTCAATATATAAAAAAATAACCAGTCAAAAGATTTCAAACATGACATAATATATAAGAGCAAATGTTGACAGGTACTGGTCTGTTGGCCTGACTATGTTGGATTAAGCGACATGACATAATATATAAGAGCAAATGTTTCTCCTCAGGCTAATTAAGCAATGTTCAGTTACCCGACATGGTGGACATGCATTACTGTCATGAACTGTATATAGAAATGGACATAACTACCTTAAAAACTTGTTGACCCTCTGTAACTGCTGCAGTGAGTCTTGTCATTTTAGTCTTAAACGTTTGTATTAACCCATTCTACATGATCCTGATATTTTTATTATCTCTAAAGAAATTCTAATTCCTAATATAGAATTTGGCTCCAGATTTTGCTAACCTGGTGAGCTTCATTTGACTAGAGCTGAACACACTCCCTCAGTCCACTTTTTTATATAGTTTATGGTTACTTTACATGATAACTGTTATGTTAGGTTCTCCTCAGGCATGCCCTATAGGCCCTTCTCTTTTTGTTACATCTTGACCAAATATAGCAGAAGTATTGTGCATTCTAAACATGTGCACACACTTGACCCTGAGCTCTGGGTTAATGAAACAGACACACAGCCCTGCTCTGTTGGCCCGGCTATTTGGGGTCAGCTAATGTTCGGGTGACCAGTTGCTCCTTGTTGGACAGCGGCTTGTTGTATATGTAGATAACACGGGAGCTGTCACGTTACCGCTGCGTCTGGGGTAAACTGTGGTTAACTCATTACAGTAACACATGTCAGGCCAAAGGGGCAGTCTAGGATACTTGTGCTGGACTGGAGCTGATTGAATTTAGGACGGTCAAGGTGGAAAATGGTGAAAACGGCATGACTCTGGCTTTGTGTCAACACTGTTACGCTACATTAGGCTATTATTATTTCCTTCTGGTTTTAGTTATAACTTCCTGTGTAAAGGAACTGCACGAAACATTTTTATTTAACATTTCATAAACTTGACCCATCAGTGTCCCCAGCTTCTACTAATTCGAATAATTTATTTCTTCTTAATTACAAAAACATGATAGCCAAGTTGTTTATGTTATAATTTGTTGTTTGGGTTCCCAAGATGATTATCCATTCAGAAGGCAGACTGAACCTCACGTGAGTTACACATTTAGGTTTCAATGCTGAAATCCAGTTAATTTAAAAATAAAACGACTCTTAGATCTTAATCCAGAGCAATAGCATTATGCCAATACAAAAGTCAAATAATAATAATAAATACATAATTAAATAATACATGACATTTCAGTGTTTTGATAAAAAATAAAGTGTCTTTTTTCTCTGAGACTAGAAGACATTACTGTTATTTTTATTTAATTTGAAAGAAGAACACTGATAAAACACTGATAAAACCGTTGGAAATGTCATATACCCAGAAATAGTTATTTTTGAACAGCTCACTGATCATCCTCCATAACCTCCAAGGACCATCTCATTCTGCTCTATCACCTCTTTAGAACTTTTCATTCTTCTCCATCATCCCCTCAGAACATTTCACTATCCTTCTATTGCTTTTAATGTCACATCAACATGTCTCATCCCTTAGAACATTTCACTCTCTTCTATCAGCTCCTCAGAACATCTCACT
>KN503947.1:21717-52084 GCA_000787155.1 Scartelaos histophorus | reverse complement strand
CTCTTCCCTTAGAGTCACTGGAGAACATTCTGTCATTCTTATTTGCTCCATGATTTACAAGCACTTACTATATTTACTCTTTATTTTTTGCATAAGAGATAAGCTTTTTTGGCATATTTATATATTTGATGTGTAGGAATTTGCACAAGAAGAATCTGTCAGGCAACTCCAAAAAGACAAAAAAAAACCTGTTATGTAAACCATATTGTTTTGTTAATGTTGTTTCATCCCATTAGTCACTCTGTGTACTGTTTCTCCATTATAATACACGTGGGCATTTAGTTTATTTTGAGACAGTCCCACACATGCTAACCTACAGCATCCATATGTCTTTCCAGCATGAGCAACAGATAAATATAGTTGCTCATTAATATGCCTCATGCAGTCAAAATCTTTATCTGGTACCTTACTTCTTGCTCAATTAAACACAAATTATATGACCAAATTAATTATTTATTATTGAAAAAAATCCTTTATCCACTATGGATTACTCACAATTATTGACAGAATGACCAAACCACAGCACAATCCTCAATTCACTTTCACTTTGTTTTAAAGAAAACCAATCATACGAAACAAGTTACGATTAGAGTCACCCTTTAGAACAACAGATTGAAAAGAAATGACTGAATTTTGCGGCTAAATTCTCACCATTATTATTTTTTTTTAGATCTCACAATCATATTACGAGCTGAGTAACCACAATTTTCAATAACCAATAAAGCTTGACAGTGTAGCAGTAGGAAGCAGACAGTAGTAGTCACTGCTGAACACATATGTGCAGGGAAATACGTCTGTTAGTGCGGAGGCCCTTTATGTATGATGCTCTTGGGTCAAAGAGCAGAGCCAAAGGCAGAAGGCGGGAGGCTAAAGAGGAGGAGAGCAGCATGGAGGGGATGGGAGCGCCGTTGCCTGGAAACGCAGTGCAGTGTTTGGGTGGGTGGGGGGACCGGGAATAGATTAAAGAGGCTTGTGTAGTTTTTATAGTTAGAGGACCCCTATAGAAAATGGCAACAGTGAATAAATTACTCATAAAAAGTCTATAGAGACACACTGACTATACTATACACCAACACAGTTATTTTTACATGTAGCTTTATTATGTTGTTTATGCATGTTATTTATCATGACAATAAAATAAGCAGGAGAAATAATCCTACAGATAATAGGAGTTTTTCTTTCATTTCCTTATTTTGATAAAAAAAAACCAAAAAAAAACATAAATATTCCTCCATAATGATAAATAATTTAGGTTTTCACTGGCTTTATGAAAACAATCATATCCAATGTACATCACTTCAAAATATAGCTAAATGTATTATTTTACTTTTCAGTTCAGTGTTAGATTCCTGATTTTTTTTTTATCTGCACAGTAATGTAATAAATTTTACATATATGTAAAATTGAAGCAAATGATACATTCTGTACCCTGCATCTATTTATTAACAGTCTTCTTACCAGAGCTGTACTACTGAGAGAGGTGAGTCAGCAAGAGCCACATAATGGGCCTGATAAGTACAGGGTGGCAGACAAGAACAAGAAAAATACCTTTTTATGCAGAGAGGGCAGCAGGGAGAATAATGTTAGAGCTATGAGTGATTATTACTGATTAAATAAGTGCTGAAACATGTGTGAGTAGACGGGGTCAGGCAGTTGCTCAACCACTGGTCTCATTTGTCCCCATGATAACGAAATCAAACAAATTTGTGATGTGTGCTTAGTGTCATGTCCAGACAGACACTAATTTTAACCTTCTCACTCTGTGTCTGTCTGCCTCTCACAGCTGATTTCCAGCGATGCAGATGGGGCCATACAGCGGGCAGGGCGCTTCAGGGTAGAGAATGGCTCATCGGACGAGGTACAAATACAGACTATAAATGCACAAAATAGTTACAGAATTCCAAATGTACAAAAATGTAATCTTTTTTAATTGAACTGCTAGTACAAAAACAAAAACAGACAGAAAATGTTACTTTGTTATATTCTTTGTAAATCAAACTGTGCTGTTCACTGCGGTTTTGTCCCTAACCTGCACGATCACAACATGCTGTGTATGACAGAGTTTGGACCACACTCCAGGAACCTGGAGGCGGACTGATGTCCATCTGGAGAATCCAGAGTACCACACCAGATGGTTCTTTAAATACTTCCTGGGTAAAGGTTAGTACCAGGCTAATGTTTAAGTTTAAAGCACTTCCATCATTCAGATCACATGATCTCAGGCTGTGGGGGTTTGTCTCTTCATATTTTTGTTGTTTTTGTTGTTGTTGTTGTTGTTTTGCCCATTGCATTATCCTTAGGAAAATCAAGTTAAAATGTTAAGACAGTGTCATTAAAGAAGAAAAAGTAAATGTTATATAAATGTTCTTATACTTAAACAAATAAAGTTTTCATTGCTTGACTTTAAAGAGTGTTTGTTAAGGGCAGTTGAAAATGGGCAGTGCTGAAACTTGGCTCCTTCAAACTGCAGCACAACCATCTGTGTCTCACAGCTCTGGCAGGCTCACTGTAATATTGGACACAATACAGAACTCAGGGAAAATACTCTAACATGACCTCATCCTGTCTGAACAGCAGGTGACAAAACCTTTACAGCCATAAGGATATTTCATTAAACATGAGCATACATACAGTATGCTACAGGTCTTTGTGATTATCTATTAGTAAACTGTGTTGTGAAACATGAGATCCAAAATAAATATTCTGCTCTTCATCTTTCTGAAAAGAGGAGAAGAAGTAAATTCAATATATAATCTGTGGTCTGTTAGGCCTGATGTCTAACATGGCCCGATATCCCCCCTAAAGCTAAAGCTCAAGACATGATTATGTGTCTCTTTGCTGTGGTGTTGAATCTTGTTGATTTAAAACAACTTGCAGTGAGAATACATACAAATAAGATTGGTAACTAATACCCATTTTTTTATTTGTATTTTAGTTCACCAAAACTATGTGGGCACAGATGCAGAGAAGAATCCCTTCTTTTTGTCCGTGGTCCTCTCAGACCAAAACAACCAGCGGGTTCCTCAGTACAGAGCCATCCTCTGGAGGAAAACGGTGAGGCCATCTGCTGCTGGGCCACCTGCATGTGTCATATATAACATACTATGGTGTCACACACCTGAAGCTGCTATTACTGTTAAGCTGACATTTCTTCAAGGAGTGTGTGCACTGTAACTATGTATTACATTGTGGTGACTCAGCGTCACAGTGACATGGCGGGATCTAATTTTAGTCCTGGAACCTAATTATTGTGGTTCTTTGCTGCTGCAGATCACAATGATTTATCATCTTTTAAACAAAGTTTCTGCAGTCAAATTGCAGAGGAATTTTATATGATTATTTTTTAGCACTCACAAATCCGAGAGACACGACCTCCTAGTATGCATATGTATACCTCTAGGCATTCTTTGTTTAAAATATTTACTGTGCTCTTTATTCTTTATTCAGCTTATATTCTGTGGTTTGTGTCACTGTCTCTCTCAGGGCACTTTGAAGATCAGCCTCCCCTACAGCCCCACCAAAACACTATCAGTCAAGTCTATCCTAAGGTACGAATTTACCCTTTTGAGATATATAATGTGTTTTTAATGTTAATGTCTTGAATCACGAGTACATACTGTATTATGGAAAACAATGAGTTTGGTTTGGAATAAATGGATGGAGAACCCCCTGCCAGAGCTCCGGTCTGCAGATTATTAGCTGTAGCTCTTTCTTTTTCAGTGCAATGAACATGGATAGGTTTGAGAGAGGCCCTCGGGAGATTCTTAACCCTGATATTCAGAAGGTAAGAGCGGCAGCCTCTTCCAGTAATGAAACATGGCACCAACCTTTCTTGCTCTTGCCTTTATCACCTCTATTGTACTGTATTTAGCCCCAAGACGCGAAGCCTCCTCAGTGAAAATAATAACTGGTGTGTGTTCTTCCCCTACAGGACCTGCTAGTGTTGGAGGAACAAGAGGTAAGGCGTTGGATATACTGTGGCATCGTTTCTCGCATAGATCACATAAATCTTAGAGGTTACTGGTGTTGCCATGCTTTGGGGTAACAGTAGCAATAGTAGTAGTAGTAGTAGTAGTCAAGGGTGGGTGGTACTGAAAATATCTTGAGCCAGTATTATGGCACTCCATCAAAAATGTGCTAAAACTTGCCTCTACATGTCCTTGTGAAGAATCAAGTATCATGGACGTGTTATATCAGTTTATACCCATGTTTGCAAGATTTTAATACATTTTTTAAAATATATATTGTTTTTATGTTGCATATCTTCCACCTCTAGTAGTAGTATTTACATTAATGAATAAGGAATATCTTTAGTGGTAAAAACACCCATGCAATTTGTTATTTTTATACATTTCAGGGCTCGGTCAACTTTAAATTTGGAGTCCTGTTTGCCAAAGATGGACAACTCACAGATGATGAGATGTTTAGTAATGGTGAGTCACTATGTGTTGATAAGTAATCTGTTTTTATGCCATCGTATTTCTCATTTTAAAACATGGACAGTATTGAAACAATATTGAAATATGCAATGTTTTCTTTTATTTTTGCAGAAAAAGGGAGTGAGGGTTTTGACAAGTTCCTTAACCTTCTGGGAGACACCATCACGCTGCAGGGCTGGGCAGGGTACCGCGGGGGTCTCGACACAAAGAGTAAGTTAAACACACAAACTCCACAGTCTCATAATAGATGTAACCTAACACGGCTTTGTGTGTTTTATGCAGATGACACTACAGGGATTAAGTCCATCTACACAGTCTATCAGGGCCACGAGCTCATGTTCCATGTGTCCACCATGTTGCCCTACTCCAAAGAGAATAAACAGCAGGTGGTATTTTAATTATTTTTCTAATTAAAAACAGGCAGGTCAATAGATACAGATAATTTGAGGAAAAAATCTAACACACATAACACACATTCATTTAGTAACTACTTAAATAATAGACTTAATTGAGTAGTTATTAAGTCTGAATCATTCTTATTAAGCAATGTATTTACTTCAGGCTTTATTAAGGCCGTAAATAGGGTTATTTTAAAGTGTTACCAGAATTTAATTACCTGGCCTTCATCTTCTACCCCTCTTTCTCTTCGCAAGGCTGTGTTTTGTACAGGTCATCTCTGTCTCTTCTGTCTTTAATTATGTAACTGGTTTGGTTCACCACAAATTGGATTAGAATTTATCTTGTCATGCTTTGCTACAACATAATGGTGCAGTCAGTAGCATCTTTCTCTTCCCACGTTGACAAAATTCACTTAAATAGAAACATACAGAGCCATCCTGTAACTTGAGTAGGTCCACTTTGTAATGACAGTTGTATTGGACCTGTATTTTGCACGTCTGACACATAATTGGATTTCTTCTTGGGATAAAAAAGGCCCTATTATAAGGAACACAGTGTGCTTTGAAAGAGGCTGGTCGCCTGCTGTGTGTCACCCAGACTCAAACACTGCAGTCACTGTGGAGAATGCATATAATCTATTCTGTCCTGGAATTAAGGGAACGTGCTTTGTATAAAAACTAAAAAATAAGAACTATTCATCTTGCGAAATAAAACAAATCTCATGTGGTCAGAAGAATAAACTGATTTCACAGTGTCCCCTCTTTTTAATTGGGGTTACACGCATCAGTCCACCATCATTAAACCTGTGAATCACCTTAAGCTTTGTCCTTATCTCCGCCTGTCTGTCTCGCAGGTGGAGAGGAAGAGGCACATTGGAAATGACATTGTTACCATAGTATTCCAGGAAGGGGATGATGCATCGTCGTCCTTCAAGCCTTCAATGATCCGGTCACACTTTACTCGTATCCTACCTACGCCGTGTCAAGAGTTTATCTGAAAGACGCTGAATTTCCACTGTGTACCATGTTAATACGCCTGTGCTTCCTATACTTTGCTTCCAGATATTTTTGCATTAGTTAGGTATAATAGCCAGAATGACAGTTACAGGTGAGTTCACTTTTCCCTATAAATAACACAATTTTTGCCTTACAATCCTTATGTATCTTTGCTCCTTGCGACAGGTTGAAGATATTCTCAGAAGAGAGCGTCCCGTTGTTTGGACCTCCTCTCCCGTCTCCACCTGTATTTACTGATCACCATGAATTCAGGGACTTTTTACTAGTCAAATGTAAGATCTGTAACCTGCAATATACTCTTTTACATACTGTAGTTTCATTAATGGGGTGAAATAGATTAGCCATTTCTTATTTACACGTATTATTATGGTTTATAATGATTGAAAAGCTTATTCTGGATATTTGCATGATAATATGTCTTCTATATTTGGACTACAATGTGTTTATTTGTGTTTTTTTTGGTTTTTTGCAGTAATCAATGGAGAGAAAGCCACATTGGAGACGCCAACGTTTGCCCAAAAGCGTCAGCGGACTCTTGATATGTTAATCCGGTCACTTTATCAAGACCTCATGCCTGACTTGCACAAAGTATGTTCACTGTTATACCACGTACTGTTTAAATACTCTTTTTTTTGTGTGCATTTTGCTGCGTTTCCCTTTTTTCATCTTCGTATTGCACCACTCTGTTGGGATACTGCTGCAATGCTGACTTTTACAGCAAGCCATACTCTAAATCCTAATATTCTTTTCACTGCTGCACACTTTTCTTCTGCTTTTAACCTGTTCTACTAACACAGGCTTCTGCACTTTCCCCTCGCGTGTGTGTATGTGTGTGTGTGTATTGGCGTGTGCTGTACCTGGCGTGTTTGCACAGGTTCCCTTCTCTCCCCAGAACATGCTAAACCGACGGTCCTTCAGCGATGTCCTCCCAGAATCCCCAAAGTCTGCACGCAAGAAAGAAGAAGCCCGGCAAGCAGAGTTCGTCAGGATAGGACAGGTAAAGGCACATGAATAGACCATGAGATTAATGGACAAAGTGCTCATAGCAGAAAGTCTATAAAAAGACACAAACATCTTGCATTAATAAATAAAAAGCATTTTAGTAGTCTGTGCTGAAGAAGCCATGCTGTTTTGAGTAGCATGTATTTCTGTTAAATCTTATTTTAAATTAAAACACTGGTTAAATAATTTCTTCAATATTTCTTACTAATGCATTATACTTTTTTTTTGCACATTTTATTTTATGTGAATATAGTAGTTTATTTAAAGGTGTAATGTGTAACTTTGTACTGTCACATGTTATTTGTGTGGCTTTGTGTAGCATTATTATCAACCCTGAACTAGAAAAGCTTCACAATGCATCTTTAAAACATCTTTTATGCAGTAACTTTGTAAATTAGATCAGCTGAGCCATCTTCACACGCACATTTGCTCTCGAAAAGTCTTTTGGCAACTGTTTTTACATTTATCTTTAGCTGATCGCTCCTTGCTAATTTGAAAACAAACAACAAATTATGCTGTGACGGAGAAAGATGAATGTGTTCGTCCATTGTTTGTGTTCTTTGTATAGACAAGGACATTGTTTAATACACTTAATAAGACTGTGTGCTTTGGTTTTGTGAAACAATTAAAACTGGGCCTCTGACAACATGAAAACCGATGATTTATACACTTCACAAGCTGTAACCAGACATGCTGAAGTGAGGTTTCTTTGTAATATGAGTTGTAAAAGCTAACGGTGATAGAAAGTAAAGAGATGGACACAAGGTGCACTTTAAAAATTACTTCTATATGTGCTCTTTAGGCTTTGAAACTCAAGACTATTGTAAGGGGAGATGCTCCTACCAGCCTCGTAACTACAGGCATCTGCAGAAAAGAGGTAATGAGCATTGTTCTCATACAAAGTGCTGTGGTCAACTTAAATGATTTTCAATATTTAAAAAGTCAACTGTACTTTAACATGTAATAATACGTATAATATTTGATTTATTTTGGGGTATAGCCGTGGGAATCCCAACCGTTCTGCAGCACGTTTCCCTATGAGATCGTGTGTGCGGACTCCTGGGGCCAGTCCCTGCTCGCTGCCACAGACACAGCGGGCGTCATGTTATTGGAGGGTGAGGTCAAGCTAATCTATATCCCCCCTTTCCCGCTTCAATAACCCCTCACCCATTTGTAACCATCCACTCAATATGGCCTCATCAAAATACCAAGGTCAGTGGCCAACGCGATGATGCTAATGACGCTGTCTATGTTACAGGCACTGAACCAACTCTGCCGAACGCCGGTGAGTGGTGCTCAATAACCCTCGCACGAGACGCTTTTGGGAAAAGTCGTGTGACGCTTTGCTCGTTTGTCCTCAGATCCACCAGCCGTGCCGCCCGTACAAGCGTTCGACAAAACAATGGTGGTAAAGCAGATGCACGTTCTCGAGCCTCAGGACCTGCTCATCATGAGAGCAGACAAAGGTAAACGCCTGTGGATTCATCTAAAAAAGTCAATTTAAGACAATGAAGTTAAAGTTTTATTGAGCACATTGAGTTCAGAGATAAAATGGTGCACTATGCATGTTTTCTGCTCGAAGATATTATCGCTTTGCTCAAATATCCAAATATGTAGCAGGTTGCAATTTGTCCACCTGAAAACTTACGTTGTACACCTTTAATTCTGATGATATAAATTACAGGTGAAATCTATATCTATGCATATTTTTCATGCTTGAGATGGCTCTTTGTATAATATGGTGTTGTGTTATTTTGGCACATCACTCTTATTGTGAAACTGTTAAAATATAATATACTTCATCCCAAAAATAAACATCAACTGTCTCTAATTTTCATCTAAGCAGAAAATCTATTAATTAGCCTCGGGATAATGAGGTAATATTGACTTGACTTTGATGGTGGCCGTTTGATGTACAAACGTTTGTCACGACTCCGTGTGGGCTTTGGTACATCTTTAGAAAGCACGCGCCTTAAGAAGTACACGTTGTCATTCTATTGTGTGTTGGTGGGAGGAGGCAATAGAGAATAAAAGAACCAGAGGAGATGCCCAATAAAGACCACCTCATCGAAACACACGACCGCTTTGTTTGTCTCCCAGGGAAGGACGCGCGGCTCTATGTTTTCAGACTGAGTGCATTAAAGAAAGGCCTGGAGGAGAAGCAGCTCATTAGGAGCAAGTGTGACAGCCGGGAGAACAAGCTGGAGAAAACCAAAGGTATGGCAACAAGACAACAAGCATGTACAGCAAGCATGGAGGCACTTATAGGCAAAGATCATTCTCATATTGCGCCGTGTCCTGATAGAAAATAGATTTATTAAGCTTTATCACTCAAAGAGATTTTTGTTTTTACCCATTTAAATAGGCACAAAAATGAAGCTTCTTAAGGTTTTGTTTTCGCCACATAGCCTTTACCATCCACTGGTGAAGTGACCTTTAATTGAAGCATAGCTCACAGTGAAGAGAGGCCAGAGTACAGCACAGTTTGTCCCCATATGCTTTTATGCTCCCTCTCTAACCACGACACGATGCCCTTTTTATCCCAGGCTGTCATCTGTACTCGATCAACACCCACCACGGTGCGGAGCTGAGGATAGTCGCCGCCATCAGAAACAAACTGCTGCTCATCACACGCAAACAGCCGCGCTTTGAGGGCCTTAATGCAGTGGCACCTGGAGTGGACTCACCGGTGGAGGAGTTTCAGTACATAAGGGTACGCCACATGTCTACGAAGCAGATGCACAATTTTCCAAGAAATATTAAGCCATTTATGAACTAATCTGGGACATTTTTGAGACACAATTTTTCTGTCAAATCGGTTTATCTATATATATTTATACTATCCAATTACCGCTACTACAAATGCTACTATAGATGCTACTACAATAGTTGTTTCATAGAGTATTGTTAGTTGTCCCATAGATACACTAGGGTTGGGTGATATGACAATAGATTTTTCTCCCTCATATTGGACAATCACAATTTATTATTTGATTTCATCTTGTGTAATAAAACAAAATGAAACTTGTCAACCAGTATATTTTTCTAAACATAAATAACAGATTTTAATTGCCATTTAACCCAAAAAATAGTCCAAAACCACAAGCTTTTGACTGAATCAGATGAAAATTCAATTACAGTAACAACACCTCTTAGATGTACCTCACTATAATACAAGCCACATTATATTTCAGTCACATTATGTCATTATTCCAGCTCTTTTTGTCTCCTCAGGATATCGCACATGTTGCTCTTTGCCATCTAATTTACCCTCATTTGGCCTTTTCAGGAAATCTGTCTGTGCGACCCGCCTGTGGTGATGGCCCTGGTGGATGGGCCAACAGGGGAAAATGACAATATGATCTGTGTGGCCTACAAACATCAATTTGACCTGATCAATGAGAGCACGGGAGATGCCTACAGGCTCCACCATGTAGATGCCAACAGGGTGAGCAGACACAAACACACACACTCACACACAAACCTATTCTATTTGCTTTCATGCAACGTTCACGGAGCCGGAGCTTCCTATAGTGGCCGCTGTGTTTACCAAGTGATTAGATGGTTCCTTGGCTTGTCATTTGCAGCTGCAGCACAGAGAAGAATGTGAATGAGCAAACTGCAGAATGAACAGCTGTTTCAGAGATATCTCAGTCTATTTTCATTATCAGCGCTTTTTCACCAACACTTTCAAGCTACAAAGAAATCAAATTGCTTTATTCTTATTATGTCAAGAGCATTTGACCTCACAGTATTTCTCATAAAAGCAGTTAACATTTTCTTTTTGGCTCTCTCAAGCTGCCCTGCTCTTCAGTGCTTTTGCCTCTGTCCACAGGTAAATTTTGTAGCAGCCATTGATGTGTATGAAGACGGAGAGGCAGGTCTGCTGTTGTGTTACAACTGTGAGTTCCTTTTAACCTCACTCCCTTCTGATGTTAATTGATTCACACTTGTGTCTCTTGAGTAACAGTTTGCCTTAATGTGTTCTCTCTCTGGGTTGGAGCTTTGCTGTAAGAAATCACACTGGGACAACCAGTATTCCCAAAGGCCACTAAGTTAGAAAGAAGCAATTATCTTATTTACTTTTAGCTATTATACTTTTTTCAATTCAAAAGACTAAAAGATGACATAATATTACTGTTACTCGCCACTACCACTTGATACAAAAGCTTCTAGTTTCTTGATTATTAATATAGTTGCAGACTATATAAATCCTCCTAAATATAAATCCTTCTTTTTCCAGATATTTGTTACTACAAGAAAGTGTGTCCTTTCAATGGATCCACCCCGATGATCCACTCGAACACCTCCGACTTCCACTTCAGCTGGAACCAGATGCCAAATGCAATTGGTAGGTAACCATGGAAACAATGATTGGACCGCACCCTGCAGTCATCTCTATGGCAACGCCATGAGTAGCCTCAAGCATCCGAGTGGTTTGTTTGTGTGTCTGTTTACATTTGTGATGGTTATTATGCGAGCAGAGGTGATGAAAGGAAACTCAATTGGCCCCAAACCTGTAAACGCTTCATGAGGTGATGGCAGCTGCAGAGAAACACACTGGGCCTTCCCCATTTAGTCTTACAAGTATCAGTTTCACACAAGTCAATGATACAGCCAAATTAAACGATTAGTCAAGAGGAGGAATAATTGTCGGATAGTTGTAAGTGTATTTGATTTGAAGTGAATTTCCAATCTTTCTCATTGGCCTTGATAAGATTATCAAGAGTATTCTATGTGTTTAGCCCTGGTGATAACAAAATACGGAAGTAAATTTTATATATATCAATTTTTTAAATTTATTTTTTATTTTTCATTTTGGCAGTATGTGCGTTTCCATATATTTTGGCTTTTACAACGGACTCCATTGAGATCCGGCTGGTGGTGAATGGAAACCTGGTGTACACTGCGGTGGTGCCTGGTCTTGAGCTCGCAGCATCAAGGGTTGGTACAATCCTGTTTTATGTACACACAATATTGAAAAGTGAACCAGATGACTTGACCACACAAGGCACTAATTTCATACAGGAAAACAACTTTTAACAGTATGAAACCTATTGCTCCTTAATCTTGATCCGTTTAACCAAAAATGTGGTTTTGTAATTTTAGTTTATCATTCACAGATAGGGCTCTAGAAGCTTTATAGTTGCTTAAAACTTAGAACGTATGCATTGTTATCGTCATGAGCCTTTTGTTTTAGCATAAAACTACAAAACATACGAGACCAGGACACAGTGAATAGGTAAAAATGCTCAATATATGGATCAATATATACTAAATAAAATAAATATACATAATTACACATTTGGGCTCTTTTTAGGGTTAGATTGGGTTTTGCAAATCACACATTTTCTTTGTTTTTCAATACAATGTAGGAAGTATCAGTAAATGAGGACTATTCTGTGTCTCTGAATACTTTCTTCTGATATTCATTTGTATTTTACACTACACATTTGGAAGTAATTTTAAACAAATTTAAGGGAATTATAATTTGAGAGAAGAATGAAACTGAACTAATACCAGATTTCCATGCATAGCTTTATACAGGTTTTATACATATTATGACATTCTGCTACCTAAATAATTGCCATATATTGTGTAGCTCTAGTTTACTGTGTGTATTTTTACATCCTGGGGATTGTATACGTTTACCAGCTCTCTATATCGATCTGTTTTTTCCACCCACAGTCTGACATCTATTTTGTCTCGTCTGCTCCGGTGAGCTCCACATCCAACAGCAGTTCAAAGGACACCAGTTCCCAAAGTTCCCCGCAGACGCCCACCGGCTACGAGATGCCTGCGTTCCCTTCGCCGCTTGGAGACGGTAAGAACTGCAGCCACATCGTAACAAAACGTTGCCTTTTACTTCAAATAAATTTGTAGTGTTGAGCTGAAGCAGTGGCTAGTTTACTGACAGGACCACTACAAGACCCTCTGTGCATGTCGCCAGAACAGTAATCTGACAAAATGCATGAAAAAAAAAGGGATATCAATAATAAGAACCAAGTATCCAGTCAAAATGTAAGTAATTGCATTTTAGAAACAGTGCAGTTTTCTTCCAATTACCATAAAGGAATGTTTTTGTAGATAGAAATACACTATAAACAGCATAACTTTAATATAAGCAAATCCATCTGAAAAACTAGTTTGTGTCCTCAGAAAATCTAAAATATCCAATACTCCGCAGCTGTGCGTTTTCATCTGTGTAATTAGAATGGGTCACGGGGACGTCCATAAAATACATGCTATTTGAAAAATATTTATTAAATGATTAAATGAGCCACAAAAAAAGATGTATTCATTCACCTGTGTATTCCAAAAGCTGCGCAGCCATTCGAATCATGTCACGTTTGCCTAATTATCGTGTACGCCTGGACGGGAAACAGGTGGCACAGGCCAATCGCTGCATGCCTCCTGCCTTAGTCCTATTCAAGGCACATGAGAACTGTCCTTTGAGGAAGCTTTAAAAGATGATTAAGGATCAATATGTCCCTGGTCTAATTTAACTGCCCTTCCCCCAGTGTGACAGACCCTCTCCAGATTTACACATCTCTTTCTAAAAATGCCCTCATTGTCATTTGCAGCTGCTGGAGATGTTTTAACAACACACACCTTTGTCATTAGGCGTGACCGTCCAGACAGCTCAATGGTGGTCAGATCCGTTAATCATAATTTGACACGTAAATAATCACGAGATGTAAAGGTTTGACTTGAGGACAAGCATTGGGTTTTTAATCAAAATCTCTGCTTGTGTGGCTTTTACTGCTCCATCAAAACAGTCCATTTTCTGTTTTCCGGCAGAGTGGATATTTACAGGTCCCATTAAGACTAATACAGAGAAAGGTTTTGGTTGTCACTGCAGCAATTAGCCAAGAATGACGCAGTGTCTGCTGATTATTTTCTTCAAAGGCCTCATTTTCTTTGCTTTTTACATTTTACCCCTATTTGTCTGTCTCATATATGTTGTGTTCCAAGTTTTGTGTAACCTTCTCTTTCATTCCTGGTTCAGATTCTATACGGATTCCTTATGGTACCAAGCTATCCCTGTACATGTCTAAGGACGCTGAAGGTACTGCAGGATTTTGCCTGTGAATATTGCTCAGTCCATGAATTTGTCCACAAATTCGGGCAACTAACATGCACGTGCTCCCACAGTGTATTGCCTCTATCAACTCTGAGGCAGCATGTTGACTTGAACGTTGGTTGAATGTTAAGTGAACATTATGTCTTCACCAACCCCCTCTTCCTGCCCCTTTTTCATAACTAATTAATGCAGAATCAGTAGAAAAAGGTAGGGGAAATGATGTGAATTTGCATGGAAGGATTTCAAAATAGCAGAGGGACAGATGAGGTGTGGTTGAAGAAAAGGTATGTTTGATTGTCAGACAGAGGAACAAGGGTTGGGTACAAGGGAGACAAGGAGGTAAAGAGGGAAGAAGACACGTCTGCCGCAGCATGATTTACAGATTGCACTGTCGCCATGGAGACTTTTGTCAGCCCTCTCTTCAATCCAAAGTGGTAGTCCAAACACTGGTGCGACAGTCTGGTGAAGAGAAGCTGTATACATGGCACAGGGTGAAGTATGGGAGGGAGCGCTGACAAAAATCTCATTGTCTAACTGCCTGTGCACCTGCTGTATCTGCTCTGTGGGGAGGGTTCAGCTGATCTAATCAAATCACTAATGTGGACAAGATGCTCTCACTGATGTGGCTCGAGACATCACGCTGGCTTAGACATGTGGCGTGCCAAAACACCTGCAGCCAGCTATATTGTTCTGGTCTGATCAATTTGGCCTTGCTTCTGTCATGCAGTGGGACACTTCCCCTGGTTCAGAGACACATGTGGAATATATCGATCTGTGTGGCTTAAGTATATTCCAAATAACTGCATGCCTCTGTGCTTTTGTCACAGCCTGTGAGTGAAGATTTAGCCGCAAGCATCAGCTCTGACCCTCTTATTCCTCATGGCTTTTTACTCACCTCTCACCTGCTGACATTTCACATAAAACTACCCTCTTTGTGCAGCACTACCTCACATCATGTCTCACTCACCACAGTACAGTGAAACACTGCACCCTGTTGTTCCGTTTGGATACTGCAGCTTGCAGGTTGTTGACATTTTTGTAAATAATGCACATCAGATCATTCATAAAATGTGTACTTGCCTGCATGCTTTATGTCCGAGCAAGATTGGGAACGACACCTGTCATTTTCAAAACAGTGTATAAAACTGAATCTATATTGTAAAAGGCTGTGCGATGTTAGAGGTGTATGTGTTAAAACTTTGATTTACCTTTTTCTGCCTTCAATGTTCAGTTTTCTTTATTTCTCTTGTGTTTCTTGACATGTAAATGGTTTTGTTTCTAAGGTGAATCTGCGTGTAAACACATCTTTAAGATCCCTCTGTCCAACCTGGTGGGTCGTAGCATTGAGAGACCCCTGAAGTCCCCTCTGGTTAACAAAGTCCTGACAGCACCAGCCCCGTCTATGGTCATGTCCACCCCTCTCATCTCAGCCACACATTCTCTGTCCATGTCCCGAATGGAGATCAAGGAGATAGCCAGTCGCACACGAAAGGAGCTACTAGGTAAGCTGCACTATTAGGCTAAAGGTTAAAGGGAGAGTATGTAGCCTGCAAGTTTTGCTCATTCTCAGTATATTGACAGGCCATGCCTCACGTGAAAGCTACGAACCTGCAGAGAACTCACTTGCAGAGTTGCAGAGGCTACAGTAACACTGATTAATGATTGGCTGCAGGTTTAGAGACTTAGTGACCGTTCAGATCAAAACTGACAAACCACATAAAAGGCTTATTTTGCTTTTTGATTGGATAAATGTCTCCAAATAAGAACATGGAGAACTTGACCATCATGCCCAATTTTTTGTAATCAAGATTTAATCAACATCACATTTTCAGTAAAAGACAAATAAATACATTTGTCATTTGATTTCTAATAAGGTTTAACAGAAGAACCAAGTGGGAAATCTGACAGCAAACAGAGGAAAATGAGCAAAAAGAACACAGAGGAAGATCCCAAAGCCAGAGCCCTGACATCAACAAATAGTGACACGTGAGTAATGTCACTGTAGATAAAGTCATTAACTATGTGCTACCTCCAGGTGTAACCTTAGACCACTTATTGTTCAGGATACCTTCAGAGTCCGGTGAACTTCAGGTGGACTTACAGAGGCAGTTATCGTCCAGCTCCGATGCAGAGGCAGAGAGGGCAGTGCTGCAGGAGGACAGCCCCTCCTTGGCCAGGGCATTTGGCCTCACCACGTCTTTTGCGGAGGACGTCCTGGACCTAAAATGAAGACAATCCCAGTGTGCACTTCTCTGTCCACCTGCCCTTATTCTGTCACTATGGTTTATTTGTCGCTTTACTTTTGTTTGTAATTTTGTTTGTCTTTTATTTGTGTTGTGGTATTTGGCCCATTTTATTTTTTGTCTGACCAAATGAATGCAATTGGTTGTGTGTTAGAGTCAGCCCTCAGGTGTTTTGGGTATCTATGTAAAAGCAGAGTTGTGTGGTTTGATCAGAACTCGTCAACTGCCTTGTTAAAATGTTTAAAACCTAAAACAGATCCTTTGTCACCACACAAAATCACTAAACTCACAATGACAATACTTCTCCTGTAGAGCCCACAAGAGCTTGCATTTTGTGATAATTTGAGCTATTCTATATGAATATGTTTGTACAAACACAATGATGAGTATGTTTGTCACACTTGTAATTCATATGTATAGATATAGTACTACATTTTATTATATGAAAATGATTCACAGTCACTATTCAGACTTTATTTTTCTTTATCAGAGTATACAGTGTGCAGACAGAGGTGGAGTCTTTCCCCATCCACCTGTCTGGCTGTAGCGGCCATGACTGTAGACAACATTAGTTGGCTAGAGAGGCCCACAGATTAAATAACTATATGCAAACTAAACACCTTCACTTTAAACAAGTGCAATAAATTGGTCAGCAACAATGAATGCAGGAGGATTCTACAAAATGTACAAGTTTACAAATGTACAGAGTCTACACAGGTGACGGTGCTTCCCTTACGACAAATTAATGATCAACATTGAACAATATAACACAAAATCCACAATGTGACTTGACAGAGATTAACCTGAAATAGTGTTTAAAACTGAGAAAGAAAACAGTTTTGAACCTGTCTCAACAACCTTAAAAGTGATTTTGATGCCATGAAAAGATCAAAGAGACGACATATGCACGTCACATGTAATAATGGAGCCTCCCAGTATTCACTGTATGTACAGGCCTAGTGCTGACAGACCATAAAACCACACTTACAGCTCTGGTTTAGCTGGACACAATATATAAGCCAGTGTCAGGGGTCATCACCAGCTCTGGGGTTGATGAAAGGCAAAGGGAGTCACCGGCTCAATGTGAATAATCAAGGGTAATAATTAATAACAGTAAGTGAGTTAAACGCGACACCTGAGACAGACTCATGAACAGCTTTGCCATTCACAAACAGAGCATCATAGTAAACTGATTATATTTACCAGGGAGGCCCACTAGAAGAACTGGTGTAAGAGCGCTCCCATGTGGGGACTTTTGGTCTGGCTCTACAACAACAGAATGGTTTATTCATTTCAACACCCTCAGTTACTGTACCATTGTTTCTTGTCACTCATATGTAATACGATACATTATGTATTTTTGTAAAATGATCCTTATTTCTACCTCCCCTTTTTACAAATTATCTTTGACTTTTTATTTTGTATTCTGGTCCATATTTGCTGTTTGGATTGTTGCTGATCCTGTGATATTAAAAAGGAAGAAAAACAACAAAAAAACACCAAGTGTCTTAAAATATTGTATTGCCATCGTTTTTAATGCCAAGTTCTACTTGTAAATGTTTATGTATCAAATGTGGCCTCAAATGAAACTGAATCTATAGTATTATTAATATGATGATTATGATTTGAGCAATTACTTTAAAAGTGCTGTAGACCACTGCTGTGAAATAGTCAGTTCTGTTTATTGATATGTAATAAATATTTATGGAATTTGAACAGAGCATAATTGTTTTATTCATAAAATCATTTGATTCAAGGATCCTAACAATCTGCCTAGTGACAGGCAAAAATATTGTGTTTCTTATTCAGCTGACTCTGATGATCAAAGGTGTCATTACAGAAGAAGAACCTGTGTGTGTGTGTGTGTGTGTGTGTGTGTGTGTGTGTGTGTGTGAGTCTGTGTTGGATGACTAGTCCTGACATGTAGAGAATCAAGGCTCGTAAATCGAGGTTTCCTTTTAAACATTTAAAGATTTCTCTGGGGAAAAGTCAATTTTCAGACTTACAATTATGCTTTCAGTAGCAAGTATTCCAGTTTGATGATGATCCCTGCACGCGTCACAGGAGCCTTGGGTCATCTTGGTGAATCAATAAGTGAAAGGGGTGAGGTGGCAGTTGCACACTAATTTCCCTTGTGGTGATAAGTGTAAAGCAAGTTTAAATTTCTCAATACTTTCGCAACTACATCATCTTTCAGGATAAGTCAGTACCCTATTATGGTCTCTTAAATATATGAAGAAGTCTGTTGAAAATGAAAGTGTGGGGAGATACCAGGCGGTTCCTAAGGCCTGGAGCTATAGGCACGTTTAAACTATACAACTGACTCACTGCAGAAATATGCACGCACCATTGTCCCTGGTATGTCATTAACGCTTTGGGGTTCACCCATATCGTGTTTACAAGTTATGCCTGCCCATTCAAACGTTAGGTGTAGTCTTTTCAGGTCCTCCCACTCATTTTCCTAAATAAAGAGAAAAACAGTGACTGCAACTCCCCACCGTTGGAAAAGTTTTTGTTGTAGAAATGGGATTGGAAAAATTGTGAACACCTATTTGTTAAACACCTGTTTGTTGCATGACAACAGAACAGGTAAAGTGATTGGCAGATGACCTATAAACCATCCCTCAGTTTTTCAGTGGTTTTCCAGAGATGGGCCTCTAAGGCTGTGAACACACAAAACTCCTGTGGTCTTACATAATACGTGGAGGAATGCTGGAGCTGAGCCCCGGACTTCTGGATCATCTCACGAACACAAACATCTCACTAACACAGTCTGAATCAAATAGAACAACTTGTCCACACCAAAAACATTACTTTTTGTAAAAAAGATGTATTTGTAATAAATTATTATTTCATCATATAAAAGCATTACCACAAATGTATTGTTACATCTGCACAATATAACCACTGTTCATTACAGACACAGAATAGTGATATACACAATCGTAACATCAGCAACATTTTTCATGAAACAACAACTAAGGACAATCAGCTTCATCATGAGTCCATTTAGGATTGAACTTGTCATGAACAGTGGTGGTTTGTTGGCTGTAAATGAAAGTCAGTACCAAGAAGTGTTATGACAACAAAACAAACTGTCTGTAACAAGCCTTCATAATGCGGTGATAAATAATTCAATGAACTTTGTTAAAATCGAGAACTATGGCAAAAGTGCAACAAATATATTTTAATGCAAATTCCACATGTGACTTCAAATTTGTCAGATCAGATCTGAAGTCAAGTTTAGAACCGTGCTGCAGTGTTATTCCGCTTTATATTGCACTTAACACCAGTTCTCTCCTTTTTTCTTTTCTTTTGTTCAGATCAAATAGGCTTTTGTCCACTGGAAATTTCCATCAGTCCAGTCTGACTCAAGCATAAGAGGCCACCATCATCAAGACCTGCACAGCCATAAAAACACAAGACATCTGTCCAATGACGTAAGAGACAGAGCGGGTTGGAGCCTTCAGGGCAAAGAGGTAGGCTATACTGTGCACCAAACGGGCCAAGAAGAAGACCAAGAAGTGAATACGAGCCGCAAACAATGAAGGTCCAGTTAGGGAATACACCGCCCCAATGAACAGAAACGGGAGGATGTTTTCCATGTCATTCAAGTGGGCCCTGGGAAAGAATAAAGGTTAAATGCAGTTCTACAGGGTTATAAACTATAAACCATCATATATCACATGGCCTATTAACTAGCCTCTAGCCTTTAGTTTATGGTTTATAGATTACCACTGCTTAAAATAGTTTGGTATGACATAATAATACATTTGAAATTGCAAAAGTGCTCAACGTGCTCTTGTCACGCACAACTAGCCCATGGCCCATTTGGCAAGTTCTGACACAACAATCTCGAGCGTTTAAGGTGTGAGACTCATCACTAAAGTGAAATTTAACAGAATAAAACGAACAGCTCAGTGGTTTAAAATCAATCAGTTACTGGGATAGAAGCGTTTTGTACAGTATGGCCTAAATATTACTATGACACCGTGACAGAGAGGTCCAAACCCAAACACTCACCTCCGGGCCCTTTCCACCTCTGGGTCCTGTCTGACAAACTGCAGCCCCCCATGTCTGAGGGCGTCTTCAGGGTTGGCAAAAGCCTGTAGGAGATTCAAAGTTTAGTCGCGTACATATTCACAAATGATGAACTTTTTACAAAACTAGCCTTCCATAGTGGGATGTGTTCACCTTTTTGCGCAGTCTAAGTCTTCCCACTATGATCGAAATAATGTACATCTTCAGCACGAGCAGCACCGCGTAAAAAACAAAACAGGAGAAAACTTGGTTGATCAGGAGCGTCTCCATTCTGACTCGAGGTCCGTGCGTAATGGTCACAGATGCTTTTGGGGAGATGCGTGCGTAAAGCTGAGAAGAGGGCGCCCGAGGAGAAGATTTTTGTTGCCTAAATCCTCCGCCCACTTCTTCTGATGAAAGAGGTTTGATTTAAACATGACAGTTTTCCAACTTTCCAATTTGTCTACAGATAGGAAATGGTGAGTAACCTGGACTGCCCCCTTCAATCTTTTTCTTTTTAAATAACTTGAGGTAATTGAGTAGTGCTATTGGCTGGATCTAATCTTTTATGTTATCTGTGGTATTTACTCTTAGTTTGAGAAAACTATTGAATAAGAAGTGAAGACACTAACACCAGTTCTCATTTGAAAACACATTCATTATAAGATTATGTAAATATCATAAGTATACATCTTATTATTACCACTTACAACAAACAAAGAAAAAGAATAATTAAAAAAAAAAAAAAAACAAAAAAAAAAAAAAAACACTCTTTTTTGTAATATAGTGACGCTTACGATCTATATCATGGGGCTACAGGGAAATTCACGCCTGAATATTGGCACAATATGATGGGTTTCAAAATAATTTCCTGTGAGAAGATAAATTATTGCTCAACACATCCCCTATTGCAAAATTGTAACTTTTGGTTCCACATTAGTCAAAAAGGTTGCGTATAATGTTGGTGCAATGGGAAATCCAGCATAAAACACATATTTATTGTGACACTTTCAATGTCAGCCCCACTTGGCCCTGTCGGTCATCTGCTCCGGGTCAGAGCGGTGGGGGAGCCGCCTGAGCTGCTGTCCTCACCGCAGTCCTCCGCATCAGAGAAGGACGAGGTGTAGTGCAGACCGGTCACTCTGTGGTAACCCCCCTCGACAACCTGAGGGTACGAGTCCAGCTCCAGACCTGTGCTCCCAGCTCTGCCACGTCTAAATGTCCAGACGTCCACCAGTTGGCAGCACAGAGCACAGCCCATCACCAAGACGATTTCCCAGCAATGGATGTTGGATAATTTATGGTAAGAGGTGAGCCATAACTTAACTATTAGATGACTGGTTTTATGTGAACACAAACATGCAAAACTGGACTGCAAACATATGAGAAATGTAGCAATTTTAACAAAGTACTAAGGAGTTGAAAAAAGGAAGCAACAATGTCATTTGCATTGGAATAAACAATACCTGTGCAGTTATGTATTCAATACATTTACAATGAAATTGTAATTGCAATATGTAATTGGTAAATTAATAGGTTACTCACAGCATAATGTATGCCCAAAATTTACATTCCACTCAAATTACAACTTTCTTACAAGAATAAGTAAAAATTGTACTCAAGTAAAGTAACATTACTTCAAAATAATATTACACAAGTACCAAGAAATGGTCCAAGACATTATTCAAGTTAGAGGGAAAAAAAATGAGAAACCTACTACTCAAGAAAGAATAATTGTGAGACTAGCTGAATGTATCATCTGATTTATAATTTGAAGTTTGTGTAATTGTTATGACAAAGCATTAAATAATGTTATGTTAAGATAGACCGCAAATATTAGAAAAACTGAATTGTCACCTGGTGTGATGTGGTGCAAGAAGCACAACTTACACTCAAATAAAAGTAGGACAAGTAAAGGTATAGGAGTCTGAAAACTACTGTGAGAAACACGATTTATGAAAAAGTCACCCAGCTCTGCTTAAAAGAAATGATGAAATATTTCTGTGAAAAAGAGATTGATGTCTTATCTCCTACATGGAAGGTTAACAACATTTAAAAGGTTGTTAAAAGGTTTGGAGATGTCTCAAAGTGTTCATCATATCCAACAGCTGCTGTTCCCACACACAACTTGTAAATATTTAGCTTAATCAGTACCATGATTCTTCAAAAGCAGATGGGAGTAGATTTAGTGCACTGTGTTTGACTCACACCAGTTATAGACTTTGAAGATCTGTAAAAAAGAGAGGAGAAAGTCTAACAGGACATGACAAAAAATAATGCATTAATTATGAGGGCTGTCAGTGTTTAATAACACGCATACAACACATACTGAGTAACTGCTCATCTTTGTGGTGGTGTTTTAACATCATCACATCAACATATAATTCATAATATAAGCCTCTCATTTAACCGATTAATCTGAACAATTTGCTGCCACACCTGTTTAACGGATTCAGTGCTAATAACTTGGCTTCACACAAAAGCAAAAGATTATGCATCAAACCAACAGAGGTCACCCATAGCTTCCACGTCCATGCATCGGAAGGTTTGGAGTAGCCCCGATGTAGGCAGACTGTGTAAGTGAGGCTGTGCTATTTGTGTACAATCACACTCACACGCTAACCTACAAACTGCTTTCAGATGGCTGCTGCAGTAAAATGTCCTAAGAGCTCTCTTACCAGAAAAAAACACTGATGCAGTCTTTCTGTTGCTCGGCTGTGGAGGCTTGTAGCTTCCCCTCCGTCTGCCTCTGTCTGGGATGGAGACAGTTCAGCATAAATAAGGGGCTTCAGATGACATCACAACTGCACAAGACGATCATTTACAATCTTAGGGACAATGTTAGTGAGATTGATTCAGAAATGGATTGCTCCTGCTAAAAGAGAAATTGTGTGGGTTAGGACACCATAAAATATTATAGCAGGGTGTAGTGTTTCTACTTGTGCAAGTACAGAGTTGTGAGTGTGAGGACCTATCATTAACATTAGAAAACAGATGAGGTCCATTAAAGAAGTAAGAAAGTAAATGAAAAAATTCATTTCATACAAGGCAATTTTATTCATCAATATGCCGTGACTAATTACAGTTATACAGACTTTAATCTGCTTAAAACTTGTGTAATCCAAACATCTATAACTTTACAAGACCATAGCACCCTGAATGAAAATGTAGGGCCCATCTGTGAAATGAAAACCTCACACACAGCTACAGTACTGACTGTAACACAAGCAAACACAGATTGTAGCTGAAAGTTACCACTACACAGTCTTACACTGTTGCATTGCACATTTTCTTCACATAAAAGAGACACAATTTTCTCTTTTTATTGCACTTACCCCCACAGAAGCAACTTAAAACAACCACCACAACAGTATGGGTATTAGTATTTTGTATATTCACATGTGTCAGAGCAGGATAATTCCATTGATCATTATGGTGGTAAGTGGTAAAACAATATTTTGGTCACAGTCACACCAACAACAGTCAGTCTGGGTCATTTTCTGAACACAAGAGAATATTTGAAGCATTAAGTTTTCCTTCTTTTCTCATTCTCATATTAAGCTCTGACATAATTACAGTAAAAAGCAATGATGAAGCTCCAGCTGCAGATACAATTATTTTTTTTCACTGATTCACAAAATACTGTTCGGTGCTTTGGAATTGACTGAAGTTTAAATTAAAACGAAATAATTAAATTAAAACAAATTAATACATTTTACAACAACTCAAATCACACAAACTAAAAGATGAGTGAAGGGACAGGCTATTGAAGCAACACAGTGAAGGCACGGTGTATAAATCTACTGAAATGTTAACATGTTTAAATTGCGTGCCCAGATAAGCAATAAAATGCTGTGCAAGGCTTAGATGTGACATATTTACAAAGCTTGCATTTTGAAGAATTGGTAGAGGGACTGGGAGCCATAATTGCATCAAACATGCCAATTGTCTATGTGCAGATCTGAATTCATAAAATAAAATGTTTTATCCTCTGTTTTGGTAAAAAACAAAAACAAATTCAGATTCATATATTTTGTGTTATTATAAAATCAATAGCAATTGAAAATTGACTTAATCATTAAAGTCCAACTATTCTTAAATGTCGATGACATTGATACTCCTTCTCCCACAAGCACTAAACCAATATAGCACCAAATACATATGCCTCATCCCCCTTCCCCATGTGGGTTTGTAAATGTACAGTATACACAATATGTCTCAAGATGTAACTTGTTATGTACCCACAGAGCAAGAATTTCAGCAAACAGCACCCTAATAAAATAAATACAATTTCTTCTCAGTGAGGGAGTAGCATGCATATTTAACCTAGTTTTCAAAATAACATAATTATTTCTTAAGCTATCCCTTCCTGAGGGTTTGGGAACGCTCTAAAGTGCATATGACATGCTTTTCTAATTATTACTTAGTTTAATATCAGTTTAGTTGCAGCAACAAACGTTAAGAAGAAAAGTACAAAATTACAGGTGAGTTCAAAAACTGAATACCTCCACCTTTGTCAACAAAACTCCTTCCAAAATACAGGGCAAAGAAACACATTTTTATTGCGCTATAATAAAACAAAAGTGTTATTTTTTGTGTAAGTTATATGTTTAATCATACCCATTATGCATTTTAATTTTGGCCCTTCATTTTATCATGTATGTTAGGTAAGAGTTATGGAATTACTTCATCCAATGTATGTTGCTATGCCCATGTCAGACCAGGAAGTAACATGATTAAACAAGAACAAGAGGCAAGACTTTGAGTAAAATCTTAAATATAATACTCTATCCTGTCATACGCACTTTTGTTTTGAGGTGCACAACTGTGTTAAATTGAGTATAACTCCAGAGTTCATATCTATGCAACAATGTCTTTCACAGCCTCATGTGCTGCTAGCCTAAACAGGCAGCCTAAAACAACTTTAGTAAGTGACAACTGTGTGGATCTGAGTTGGTAAATAAATAATCTAACTTATATTAAGTCATTTTCTATTATGCATTGCTACATTTACAAAGTGCTCACAACACAGCCGCTTCAGGAAGGTGCGAATTCCTCATCTTCTTGTCAGGACAGGGGAGGAACGGAAACCAGGCAACCTAAGAATAATAATACTAAGAATGAATACTTTACACAATTTCAAAGAAAAATCTTTCTGTATGAAGCCATTACTTGGAAAAAGGTTGAGTGAGTTTAATATTGTTATGCAAGTCACGAACAACAAAAAGCTCACCTCTCTTTATCTCAGAGTGCTCTTGTCTCTGCTTCTATCTTCCTCTCTCCGTGCAAGCTCTCTGCATCAGTTGTTGGAGCCACTGTCTGTCTGACAGCGATCTCAGGACCTCCTCCATAAATGCCCAACAAATACTGCCATGTTTCCTCTGATATCTGACCATAATCTGCCCCTGACCGAAGAGAATGATGAGCATGTTTTTAAAAATGTTTATTATCAGATCCTCTGAAATTCGGAGTATACCTTGTTTGAGCTGTATGTGTCCTCCCTTCATGATGCCAATTTTACTGTTGTCAATGGGACCCGGTGGCTCTAAGCATAGTAATAGAAAGTTTGTGAATGTGAATCACAGCATGCTACGTAATACACACAGAAACCAGAAACCAGAAACATCCTAATAAGAAGTGATGACGCCTGTGCAGTAGTTTATGTACTGAATGTTTAGACATACCGTTGTCTTTGCCTTTCACAAAGCTCTCCCACTCTCTGAACCACTGCATACTGATGCACAAGATCACAGTCGGAGCCTCCTCAGCTTGAAACTCTTTGTTCAGCTGCATACAAGGAAAATGCTTAGTCAGGCTGAGGGCAAAGCAAGTGCATATGATCAAAATATCAAACTCTGGACTATCACACTAAAAGCACAGCAGACTTAAGCTCTCCCCACTGTGCACTGGACAAGAGTAAAAACTCAAAACATGTTTATACTGGATGCAGTTGCTTTATACATTTCATTCACTTTATTATTTTGGTCAATGACTGTCACGGGACCATCTACCACTGGACAACACATCTAGTATCTAACAAGAATATAAATACTATTTTCTAAAATAGCTTAAACATCTTTACCTTAATAAAAGTGTCTATTTCAGTTTTCCTGCGCTTAGCTAAGGCCTCTATCTCCACTTGGCAGATGGCACACATGTACAAGTGGTTCACTGCAGGTCCTCCACCAAAACTACAAAAAGAGATTAGAAAAATAATGGGATAGAATATATTTAACAAATACACCTTCAAGAATATGAGAAGTCAAACATCTGAATAAAATGCTTATGACATGTATAACTATTTATGCATGAATACCTGTTATATAGATATTCCCAGACATTCTGCGGGACTATAACCACCAAGTCATCAATATAGTTGTATTTATGGGGAGGAATTCCTGTAATGATGAATAAATGTTGTTTTCGTGTCCAAAGTTATGATATAGGCAACCTGAAAGTTTCTAAACTCAACAGATAAATGATTCATAACATTTAAATATTTACCAAAACTCCACATATTTTTGAAAATGTGTATTTGGGGATGAAGCAGTGTACGTACCTCCATGATGGCAAAGGAAAGTGTGGTTGCTGATTGGACCAGGTTCAGCAAACGTGTTGAACTTGTTGAGCCACTCTCTAGAGATGTAGAACTGCAGCAAACTTGGCTCCTTCATATTGGCCAGAGCAACCACCTTCTGACGTTCTCTAACTGACTCCTCACTACTTTTCCTGCAAAACAAATGAACATTTAAGAGTAATGTTTAATTATCTTGAACAAACAACATGCTGTCTATGACTGTTTATGTGCATTTACCTATAAAACAACACATAGGCCTCTGCGTTTTGCACCACAGTCTCATGGACCTCAGTGACATACTGATCATCAAATTCATACCACTGGCCATTGATCACATTCTGACAGTAGGCTATGTAATGTCCACCTGCAACAGCCAAAGGAATACAAAATGTTGAACTTAAGTCCTCCGAATACTTTGCATTTAAAGGAAATAAGATTGTTCATACTTCCGGCTGTGCCATGGTGACAGATAACTGAAAGTAGATCATAAGTGCTGACTTGAGATGGACTGTCTTTGGCCAAAAAAGGTTGCATGTCGAGCCCTTCTAGTGGAAATGATACATGATTGCTAATCTTAAACGAATACATGACTTCGTGCCGGAAGCGTTTCAGATGAATGCATAAAATCTTTAAAAACACAGCACAACAAAACTTGTAGTATTTGTTTTTTTTCTAAATGAATTCACTTGAGTTTAAAAAATAATGAAGACTATATACCTCTGGAAGTTTGAGCACTTTGCAGTACTTAACACCATTTCGCAACCTGCAAATAAGACAAGTAAAATGTCTAACCAATATATAATATTATATTGTAAATTGTGTTAACTCATATGTTCAGTCAATTCCTACTTTTTACATCTTTCACAGCTGTACATGTTGTCTCCTGAAGAAACCAAAAATATGTTTATTTATGCAAGCAACAATAATTGTGCAATATATTAAATGTGTTTACCTTTTAGCTCATCTGCAGCAAAAAAAGCAGCGAGGCAATCCTCAAGAGTTACCATAGGCCCCCAAAACCAACTAGGAATGCATGACACTACAAATCTATTTGTTGAAAAGGACACACAAACTATTAGCAGAGTGCACATACAGCTACACATGCTACAGCTTTACATAACACAACAACTGACCTGCGTATGGAGTCCATTATATAGGTTATCCAGCCCTGTGACCCGTATGTTTCAGGACACACACCAGTTTTCACTGGCAGATTCTGGTGAATGGAAGAGTGGAGCTTGGCCAAATCCTCTTTGCCAGGAATTGGAAGAGAGAGGTCCTGGAAGGTTTCCACTGTCGAAGAGAGCTGATAAAAAATATGAATGTGTCATCATCTGTGTCACATGCTCAGAACAAATGCATGCAATAGTATGAAGGGGCATAGATTTGAAAAGAAATGTTAAATGTGCATAATGCTGGGTACTGTAACAACTTCAATAACAAAACAACAAACTGTAACAACAAACTAAGTTTTCCTGACAAGGACCTACCCTGTCACAGGTTAGACACTGGACCAGACTTAAAATGGAGCCATCAAAAATGTCAGAGATCACACTACGATAGTGGGACTGTTTCTTTTTCCTGGAACTAAGCAGCAGTGGGGCTGAAAAACACACAATGAAGTTATGGAACTCCGTTAGGGGCAGTAAGGAACTGAAGTCAGACTCAAGTAAAAAAAAAAGCAGACAAAGTTTCAGTACCCTTTTTGAATGAATAGGAAGGTCCTGCAGCGCGAAGGGGACTAGATCGAGGGGGGCTACAGGACAGTTTAGGATGCAGCTCCTGAAGGGTGCGCACAGGGGTGCAGGGGATGGACTGTGTTTGTGTCATTCTGGCTTCATTGTCTGGCTCTGGAACACAAGAAGACACAATACATAATATGCGACAGATAATATTTTAGATACTGTTCCTGTTAAAAAAAAAATTAAATACCAGAGGTGTTGCTACTCTGGCTTTGCCCCTGTGCAGTATTTGATATTTGATTGTTTTCTAGACTTTGGACCTCTGTGGTTGGGGTTGTGAGCACCTCTTCAGTCTCCAATCTTTCAGAAGTGTCCTCTTCAGCTGCAGTATCAACATCTGCATCTTCATCCATTTCCTGGGAGCCTCCACGAAGAGGCGACCCCGACACTCTCCTTTCTTTTAACCTCTCCTTCTCTGAGATTACACCAGTCGGACTGGCTTCATTTGACCTCACAGGTGATCTTACGCCATCACACTCATCGTGTAAGAGCAGTTCTCCATCACCAGTGGCTCCAGCCTCACCCCTGTCACTGCTCGAGCCAGAGTCACATGACAGGAACTCATCCTCTGATGGGGAGCGATCTCCATCTCGTCTGTCGTCAACATCAAAGCCATCTCCACTCAGAGTGCACTCTGTTAGTGGCTCCTTCAGCTCTTCATGCAACTGGTCCATGAGGCAGCGTAGAAACTCTTGAGTATCCTACAGAACATATGGTGTCAAACTGGACAGGCCCCTTCCCCGACAGTGACTAATGATGTAGAGGGCTGCTTAATAATGCGCTTGGACATACCTGCTGAGCATAGCCACGAAACATGGGATTAACTAATTTGATTCCATGAGAGAGACTTGTAGGGACAACATAACTGGGCCTGGAAAAAAGTGTATAGAAGGAACCATGTGTGTGTTCTTTACTATTTGTAGCATTTAACCATTGCTTTAAAACAATTCCTTACCGTTTTTTATGCCACAGTTCTGAGATTAGTTTTTGGTAGCTCTTGCATAGAGCTGGCTTCTTGTCAGTGCGTACTAAACCACTGCAGTCCAAGAAAAACTGTGTGAGGGGTGGACTAAATAAGAAACAATGAGAAAAAGTATATTAGAAACAGAAACTAAATTAAAATTGTGATGCACTAGAAGAAAAGATTACCAATTTGACAGAGCTTGGAGGGCTGCATTCATATAACAGGTGTTTCCAATGTTTTTCATGCCCGTAAGACCTGCAAATAGGAGCCAGCTTGTTAGAATATTTTGCTTATTTTAAAGTAAGCTAAGATTGTCTTCTTCTGATGCACAACCTTGAGAAATGAGCATTATTGATTGCGGCGAGTTATATTATTACAACAGGACTCTTGTTGAGGGCATCTCTACTGTGCACAAAGCCCCATTGACAGACACACCCAATACTCAGAGAAGCAATGAGACAGTTGCATTTACCTCTGGGTTTAAGCTCATCCTCCTCTGATTCTGAACCTTCTTCTTCTGCCACAGCAATTGGCACAGCTTTCAGTGGATGTGCGGCTGGCTGAGGTACCGAATCCTAGAACATACAAAAACAGACAGTATAACTTTGGAGAGAAGTAGCAATAATAAAACCATCCAACACAGTAAAGTTTCGTACCTGTTCTGACGTTTTACAGTGATGAGGGACAATCGGCACCAAGGCAGGTCTCTGCTCCAGAAATACCTCCCGTTCACACACATAACACCAAATTCTGAATGTTGTCAGATTCACCGTGAGGTTGTGTTTCTTTGCCTGGAGTCAAAATAATTCAGATAAGACATAGGCCTACTGAAGAATCCTATCAAACTGGGGAACATTAAACAATAATATTGATACATAAAT
>KN503947.1:1750-17555 GCA_000787155.1 Scartelaos histophorus | reverse complement strand
AGGAAGCTTGCACAACACATTTGAGACATGAGAACATTGGGACATACCATGTAATGATGTACTGCATGTGTTCATTTCGGAGAGTTACTCTTGTCTGTCCACCAATTGGTCCTCCAGGAATAGTACTCGCTGTAAGACAGTTGACAGCAATAAAGGGCAATACTATCTAGGGAAAGTTATCATGCAACAAAAGGGAGACACAAGGAACAGACGGTACATGTCCCTTCCCTTTTTTTTTAAGTAGGACTGTAGCATAGCCAGTTTCATTACTCTTAGCAGCAAACTGCGCCAGGAGTCACTTATTGATCCTTAGTGCAGAGAGAGCTGAATGTTACAGACAGGACCAGGACAAAATGCACATAAATAGTAAATGTACAAGCTATATTTGGTCATTTGTTAAAAAAAAAAAAAAACAACTCTTCCTTGGGTCCTATAGAAAAATACACAAATTTAAAACACCATAATGCATGTACATACAACAATCATATTACTCTAAAATACAAGTACTTTTAAAAAGGTGCTATTGCAGAAGCTTCGGTGACTGTTGGTGACAGTTTCTTTTGCTCTGAATAGCTCTATTCTGGATATGGGTCAAGCTAAAAAACTATGACCACTTTGCCCAGTTGCCCACACAATAAAAACACACAATAAATGCCACTTAAAACTGAAACTGATCTTACCAAAGTCTGCATCAATGAAGATGGGCTCAGCACCAGTAAGCTGAGCCATGGCCTCCAGGTCACGGTAATGCCACCGGTTCTTCTGCACATCATTACTTGGGACAAATGGTTTGCGATTCTCTGTCAGTCTGACTATTCCAACCACCTCTACATCCTTCTCCACCTACATACACATGGAACAACATTTGTAAAGCAACGCAATAAGTCTTTGATAAAAGCATAATGTGGTACCTGTCCTTTCATCCTTGTCTCTGGCTTAATCTTTTGCCTTGGGACATACCCACGATTAACAAGAATTGTGATGCTGAAATAATATGTATCAAAGTACAACTGACATACAACAACAAAAATATTGCACATTTTTCTTACCCAAGGTCAGTACAATGGAAAGGGGTGATTACATTTGCACCAATCTCCCCACTGGATGTGATCCTGCCCGCCTCTCGTGCTTCCCTCTCAGGATCAACTGGTGACCGGGGCATGATGTACAATTCTTTTGAGTGGTCATATCTTCCACATACTTTCACCCTTCTGTATTCCAAGTTGTTCAGCTCATGAGGACTGCAGAAAAACAAAATGCTTAGTTAATTTAATTTATGAGAGGTGTTTAAAATTGTTTAATAAAGTAATGATCAACTCTGTAATAAATGAAAGTAAACTAGCACTCACTCTGTAGGCAAAGGAATAGGCTCAGCTGTAGTGAGTCTGGTCAGATCATCAATCAGCTGTAATTTCCACTGACGCCGCTTAACCTTCACAAAAAATGATCATATTAGTATTCAATTTACAGATTAAAATGATAACTATTCATGATTTCAACCCCAGAAGATTGTGCCACAGCAAAAATAAATTGTAGGAGTATATTTGGCTATGGCTGTTCTTACCTGCCATGTTCCAAGACCAAAGGTGGTAACAGGAATAAGCAGCAGAAACCACTTAAAAAATGAGTCTTTCTCTGCTTCAGCAGCTGCAGAACTGCATTGTCGACAAACAAGCTTTCCTATCAACACAGGTTTAAATAGTAAGGTGGAAAGACAAAACAAAAACACACATTTGTATTGCTGTATTATACTGCTACCTCTTGCCTGCTGAATGAACTGAAGACTGGACAGTGCGTGGGACCTTCTGGTGTAAACAGCAAGAGCCTGTGTAATAACAATCCAACATAAGAGAAAATTGTAGAGTTTGTTTTACTTTTCTAGCAACTAAGGCAGTACTTACGCGTTGTTTTAGTGACGTGGTTGTTTTACTATAGAAGAAGAATAATGCCCTCATGGTGATCCTGGACACAATAAATAATATGAGAAATAAATTAAAGAAAAGTTACATTATTTCCATGTCTGACCACCGCTTGAGGTACACATACATAACCACGGAAGTATTTGTTTATGTAACGCTCGAGAGACCGGGGAATGATTTTAGTGTTACCACTTCCGGTTTAGTTTTACCACTTCCGGTTTTTCCGCACGTGTGTGTAATGTTTTTAACGTGAATGCTTCATTTTTAACTTAATTTTGAACGGCACAAACATGGATCTGGTCTCTAAGGATTTATATATTCAAAGTTTTGCTAGTCGAGTGTTTTCTCAGCGACCACGACCGGAGCCAAAGACGAGACCTTTTGGTAAAATATTCATCTGTGTTACATTTTCAGTTTTAGTAAAGCTTTAGATGAGCGTTTTACTTTTCATATAAAGGAAGTATGAAGGCTAAGTAGTATGGATGGGTTGTTGTGACTGTAAAATTACACTAACACTAACATCTTTCTAACAGGAAATGTGAAGAGTGCTGCAAAACATAAGAAGAACAAGTTGAACAAAAAACAAACTCCGAAGCCTCAACAAAACAAATCAAGACCCAAGCCTGTCACTCAGAAAATTGAGGTTAAGACGAGCCCAGTTGAAGTCAAAGCCAAGGCCACACAGGGGAATACAAATCTGAAGAAAAGTACGTGTTTATAATAGTCATAGATTACTATTTGAGATATTTTGTGTTTTATTAGGTTGTTTTGTTTGATTTTGTTTCTCACAGATAATGCGGAGATTACATTTTCTGGGGTAGATCTGCTGCGGAAGAGGCTCCATGAAAAGATTGAAGCGTCCAGGGGTCAGGTAGTGTATTATTCTAATAGGTTCAGCTAAAAGAAATTGTCTTTTTATTTGTCTGCAATAGGGATTTCTGACTCCAATAGCTCACATCCCTTTATCTTCTTAAAAATCCGTACAAGTACTTGCACTTATTGGCCCTGTTTCACAAAGAAAGTTCAGTTAGCTCTGGATGTAAGAGTTAACTCAGAGTTCATCTCCACTGAGACGGACAACTCAGAGTTTTCTGTTTCATGAAGCAGGTTTTAAAGCTCAGAAATGGTAAAGCCTGAGTTTACCAGAAGACAAAAGACTTTTTATGAATGGATTCCAGAAAAGAGCATTGAAGGAGCACATTGTTGACCCTATCATGATATGAAAAGTCAAATAATATTACTCAAAATGCATCAAAATACATAATTTTGATGCAGCCTACTTAGATAAAAACATGAAACTGTTTTATAAAAATGTAAAACTTAGCATTTTATTGCAGAGTTTAAATTAAATGAGCTAATTACCATTTTTTGCAATTCATTGTAAGATCATGAGAGCTGTGTAGGTCATTGAGTTTTTAAATGTATCCTAAATAAATAAAGTTTTACACAAAGTACTCCCATTAAATGCAAATCGTTATTAAAATGGTTAAAAAAAAAAAAAAATGTGAAAGAATAATATATATCCACTTGTATGCAATGCCAGCCAGAAATGTTATCTAATTAATGCATTTTTTTTCCCCAAGGGTCCACCAAAGGATGCTTCATCAGCAGAGGTACAAGCCAAGAGGGCAAAGCGAAAACTTGAGCGGGAACGCAAAAAAAGGAAGAGAAAAGAGATTCGAATGAAGAAATTGGCTGAAAAAAGTGAGGTAGAAACAACCCCAGAGATTAAACAGGAGGAGGAAATCGTGACACCTGTTAGTAAGAGGAATGAAACGGCTATTGTATTCAACAAAGTGGAAACTGTAGAAGAGGGATATGAAGACAAAATGTTAAAGAAGCAAAATAAGAAAAAGAGTTTAAAGGGCCAGATAACACCACTAACTGGGAAGAACTACAAGCAGCTGCTTAGTCGTGTGGAAGCACGCAAAAATAAACTTGAGCAGCTCAAAGAGAAGGATGCTGACAAGGCACTTGAGATGGAGAATAAGATGAAGTGGACAAATTTACTATACAAAGCAGAGGGCATTAAAATTAAAGATGATGAAAAGATGCTGCGTGTTGCATTAAAAAGAAAGGAAAAAAGGAAAATGCAGAGGAAGAAGAAGTGGGGTCAGCGCAGTGAGAATGTGCTGGAAAAGATGCAGCATCGACAAGACAAGCGAAAAAAGAACATTTTAAAACGCAAGAAAACCAAAGTGGAGAAGAAGAAGGACAGAGCACGGAAAAGAGGCAGAGTCCTCCCAGAGGACTTGAAAAAGGCTGGCATTTAGAGGCATGCTGGCATTTATTTGTTATACATGTATGTGTCAATAAATACAATTTTGTGACATCTAAAACTTGTCATGTCTAATTTGATTACCATGTGCAGTAAAATATTTTGTGTTAGGGTAAAAAATGTATGCATTTGTGTTTTGTTGTGCAGCAGTGGTGCTGCAGGTCACCCCGTAAATCGTGCCCCGCCCACACAGGAAGTACAAATCCGACTCAAGGACTGAACCATAGACCCTGGGAAAACATCATGCTCCTTTCTCCCTCCTCAAGTGTTAATGTTTACTCAACTGATAGTTTAAATGCTTTATGTCGACGCATATATCCTCATTTTAACTTGGTAGGACGGCGTATTTGTTGAAACAAGTGTTATGAGTGTTGGAAATACAGTTAATGGGAATCACTAGGACTATTGTGCAGCTTTTAAGCGTTGTTCGTCCAAGACCACCTAACGTGACAGCATTTAGCACGGTTTGTAGCACAATCTTTTTTTTTAGCACGGTTTGAAGCACAATCTTTGCCTGTTTAATAATGCACTGTGAAGGTAACATGCCCGTTCCCTTCTATTAGACAATGTCAAGACAAATCCATGCGCGCAGGGTCGAAGGTGTGGATAAAAATGTGTGGTAAGTTTTAATTTAATTTCTATCATTAACATTAACAGATTAACTTAAGACGTTGATTCAGTTCTGAGGTCGTAAAATTTAGATTGTGTTCAATGCAACCTTAGCCTATATGGTTAGATATGAATGTGGTATATTGTCTTTGAACCATCTTGTAACTCTGACAGGGTCGAATTCACACAACTTGCTGCAGACTACAAAGCTGTAAACCTTGGACAGGGGTTTCCTGATTTCTCCCCTCCAAAGTTTGTCCAGGAGGCTTTCTGTTCAGCTGTCATGGGAGGACCCCAAATGCACCAATACACTCGTGCCTTTGTAAGGGATGAAAATATAACATAAAAACACACATTATTAGTTTATCTGTCATTTTATTTCTTCATAGGGTCATCCACACCTTGTTAAAAGTCTGGCCACATTTTTTACCAGGATTATGGGCCATGAAATCAACCCTTTTGAGGACATCCTTGTCACAGTTGGAGCTTATCAGGCTCTGTTTTGTGCCTTTCAAGCACTGGTTGATGAAGGGGATGAAGTGAGTGATGCTCTTCATTTCACAGTACTAAACCATATTAAAATAATGTGAATAATTGTAGCATCATTAAACACAACCATATATTTAACCCCGTTACAAAGTAAATAATAAATTAAGGACATGCATTAAAATAAGGTTTAAAAACGTCATGTTAAAATGTAATTGGAAGTCTGCATTGTATTACTCTATTCCTCATGAATAAAGAGTACAGAGCTTATTATTATTATTCATATTTTTAGGTCATAATTGTAGAACCTTTCTTTGACTGCTACCAACCAATGGTCCAGATGGCTGGTGGAAAACCTGTGTATGTACCTTTGAGACCTGTAAGTGATTAACATTTTCAATCAGTAATGTGAATCATTTAAAATAAACTTGCATAATGTTTGAATGCAGAGAGGTGAAGACAAAGTGGTTTTATCTAGTGCGGACTGGGTTCTTTCAGCTGAAGAACTGGCCAGTAAAATTACTCCACGTACTAAAGCGATTGTTATTAATACACCCAATAATCCTTTAGGCAAGGTAAGACTGCCTCCATTTATATGTTGTATAAAAGAAAATAACTATAAATGCATTTACAAGATGCACACAGGTGACATATGTTTTAAACACAGGTATATAAAAGGGAAGAACTTCAAGAGATTGCTGACCTGTGTATCAAAAATGATATTCTGTGCATCAGTGATGAGGTATATGAGTGGCTGACGTATGATGGAGCTCAGCATGTTAAGATCGGTAAGTTAAATATGTTTAAAAATTGCACGTGCACAGTTAAGTCATTAAGTGATTTGTGTGTTTTTACAGCGAGCCTTCCTGGGATGTGGGAAAGAACCATCACTATTGGCAGTGCTGGGAAGACATTCAGTGCTACTGGATGGAAGGTGTATTTTCTAATCTTAAATGTAACAAAACAGGAGAATTTAGTGACTCACTGGCTGAAGACACATTTTCTTTTGCAGGTTGGATGGGCTATTAGCTCAGATCACATTATCAAACACATAAAAACACTGCATCAGAACTCTGTGTATCACTGTGCAACTGCTGCCCAGGTAAACTGAACTAACGCTGCATAACATTTACTGTAATTTCTTCAGGTGCAACAATTGATGGCTCAAGTGTTGTGCAAATGTTAATACAAATGTTTTTAAGTGAATTGCCTCATATTGGTTGCACACATTTTAGGAGGCTGTGGCTTGTGGATTTGACAGAGAATATGAAATGTTTGGGACTCCAGAGAGCTACTTTAAGCAGCTTCCTGCAATGCTGCATCACAAGAGAAAAAAGTTATCCTTGTGCCTTGAAAGTGTGGGTTTAAAGCCCATCATGCCAGAGGGAGGTTATTTTATGGTTGTTGACATCTCTAGTCTTGGTAAGTAAATGTTGAATAAAGTTATTATGTGTATAAATGCTGATACAAGTATTTCCTTTTAGGTGTAGACCTTAAAAATCAAGGCTCACAAGATGAAGAATATGATTTTAAATTTGTCAAATGGTTAATTCGGGAAAAGGTACTTCATTATACAAATAAATACATATTTGTTTTGCATTATAAATACACGTTGTACCATGCTGAAGTGTGGATTAAACTTTTAGGGTTTGGCCACTATCCCAGTGTCGGCATTTTACGGCCCAGAGCACCAAAAAGACTTCAATAAATATATTCGATTTTGTTTCGTCAAGGTAAATTCAAATACTAAATATACTTGGAATACTAATATTCCAGTTCCATTACTGTTAAAAGTGTTAAATGTGTTTTTATTTGATGTGGTGTTGCTCTTTCTACAGGAGGACTCGACTCTAGATGCAGCAGAAGATATACTGAGAAAGTGGAGTGCTACAAAGTAAATGATATAAAGCCCCTTTTTAAAGTTGTATTGTAATTTTCCTAAATCTAAATACAATTGTAGATTTTTTTAAATGAGTAAAATATTTTTGGAAATCTGAGCCGCAACTGAATACATATAACACTGTTTTTTGAGTACTGCTGTTTTTTGACATGTCTGCAACTTTATTTAAAAGATCCAACATTAATTGTTAAATATGAATGTTATGTTGACAGGTTTTATCCAAATAAATTATCATTCAATAAATTACAAGTGAAAATATTTTTTTCATTCAGTGTTACTTGTGTTGGTTAATTTTCTTATCTTTCAGTGGCCTATGTATTTCCTGGTTTGATTTTCTCACTTTCTGTTGGTTAAATTAAATTAACGAATAATTTTGAGAAGCCATGTAAGGTGATACTGTTGAGATTTTGTTAATCAATACAAAATGTCAAATAAAATAAATATTTTATGGATTTAAGTGTTAGACTCCCACTTCCTTTGCGTGCTTTTATTTTGAAAAGTGATGACCTGGAAGTGAAAAAAGCTCACGTTGTTTTGGACATGTCTGCCACACCGAAGAAACCCTTGATTTGTCAGGTATAATTGTATTGCGATTGTGAAAGTGTGATGCCAGTGTAATTTTACTGATGTTATCATTTTAATTTTGCATTGTACAGGGGGAGGGCCACGTTAACTGGAAGAAAAGAAAAGCAGAACGTGAGTAAACAGCTAACATGGAGCTAGCACGTGTAAAATACAAACATGAGAATGGATTGATGGACCACTGAAACAAAATAAACCTTTTAACTTGAGACACTGTCCTAAATTAACATTTTTGGAACGCGATTAATCCAAATTGCCTATTGTGAATTTAATAAATGTGACAAGGGAGCATGCTAGTTCAGATCTGAAGGTTTCTTGGTTCAAATCCCGCTCTCGACATAAACATTATTAGATCCACGGTTCGATTCCAGCTCACACATTTGAATGCTATTGTGTCCTTGGGCAAGGCAGTTAACCCACCTTGCCCCCAGTGTTTGCATACACTGGTGTCAAAGCGCTGTAAAAAAATGTGAATTCTTACCATTTATTGTATGTCTCTTATTGTTTTTAGTTAAAGCGGCTGTCAAACAAAAGAAACATGCCAAGATGGTCAAAAAGTTGGAGAAGGAAAAACAGAAAGAAGAAGCTCAAAAAGAAATGTCTGAACAGAACAAAAACAATAATGGTAATAATTTGTGTTTTCCAGTATTTGTGATTCTGGATGATTAAACATAATAAATGAATTGTACATAACAGGTCGGCAGTACACGGTGAGCGTGGCTTTACCTGGGTCAGTTCTGGACAATGCTCAGTCAGCAGAACTTCGAACATACCTGGCTGGACAGATCGCTCGGGCCTGCGTGGTCTTTTGTGTGGATGAAATAATAGTCTTTGATGAACAGGGGGAAGATGTAAAGTAAGTTTTTTCAGAAAGCAAAAAATAATTTCAGAAAGCTAATGTTTTTTATGTCCTTTTACAGAAGCGTAGAAGGCGAATTCAAAGGTGTTGGAAAGAAAGGACAAGCCTGTATTCAGCTTGCAAGAATACTTCAATACTTGGAATGCCCTCAGTAATAACTTTGTTCATTTAGTTGCATTTGTGCACATTAGGCTGTTCTGTATTTTGACTATGCATGCATGTTTTGATTCCTTCCAGATATCTCCGCAAGTGGTTCTTTCCTAAACACCAGGATTTACAATATGCAGGTAATTAATAGGAAATTCTTGATACGACAGTTGTGCCAGATCGATAACATTTTGCCTCCAATGACAAGGATTACTTAACCCACTGGACAGCCCCCACCACATGAGAATAGACGAAGAATCCAAATACAGAGAAGGAATAGTTCTAGACCGACCCACCAAACAAGGAAAAGGCTCATTTGTGAACTGTGGAATGAGAAGGGTAAGTGCACTTGTTAAGCTTGTTCTTAATATTTATTTCAAACTTTAAAACGTTAGACTCATTGTACATTCTTTTTAGGATGTTCGCATTGACAAACCATTGCAGTCAGGTCTTCGAGTCACAGTACAACTCAATAAAACCCAGAGTGAAGGTGTGCTTTGCTAATACATTTAAGACAACTATATGCAGTAACTTCTTCAAAATCTATACTTTTATGCTCTTTTGTTAGAAAGCAAAGTGTACAAAGGTATTGTGGTGGCTCCTCACATGCCAAGGACAGAAGGAGGGCTCTACTGGGGTTATACAGTTCGTCTTGCATCTTGCCTGAGTAAGCTTACATTTATTTGAGCTATGAAATCACCATAAATATATATGACAGGCCAACTTAAACACATTTGGCCCATGCAGGTGCTGTATTTACAGAAAGTCCATACAAGGATGGATATGATCTTACTATAGGCACATCTGAGAGAGGAAGTCACTTGGACCAGACTTCTCTAACACCTTTTAAGTAAGTTTACAGTGAAGTCTAAAGCGTTCATTTAATTTAGTGTTTAGTGTTCATTTTTGCTCTTCTGTCACAAATCCTAGACATCTATTGGTTGTTTTTGGCGGTCTTCAAGGATTAGAAGCAAGTTTAGATGCTGACCAAAACTTGGATGTGACTGACCCCAGTGTTTTATTTGATCTCTACCTGAACACATGTCCTTGCCAGGGCAGCAGGACCATACGAACAGAGGTGAGTGTTGCAGATATGAAGACTAAAACTATATTCAACAATGTGCGTATACGTGATCTAAATTAACCTAAATTGTTTTGTTGTCAACAGGAGGCGATGTTGATTTCAATGGCAGGCCTTAGACCAAAGATTATTGCTGCTTTCTCAAATAATTCTAATGATTCACTAAATGGACATTGACAAAATAATAAAACATATTTTAATACACATCACATAAATTATTCTATCATTCATTACACAAAATATATTATTTATCACTAAAATGTGTTTCTTAAAGCATTGGACTGTGACCAACACAATAAAAACCCAGAAATGAAAAAATCTGGGTTAGCGAAGCATTTTGATTTTAAAGATTAGTTTGCATGTCCCTTGGTTTCATTGTCTAAATTTTTCTGTTTTGTAAAATGGATCAATATTTGTTCCATATAATAACTTGGATGAGCATTCCACTTATGTGACATTATGTGTCATATTTTGTACCTATAGTGTTCTGTAAATTCAAATTGTATAACAGTCTACATTCTCAGACTGTTTTTCATCTGTATTAAAATGTGTAAAGAAACATGCATTAATTAAGTCTAATTTGGATGCAGTGTCTGGTTATTTTGGATGCATGCGTTGGGCATAGAATTGTACACATACATTTACAGAGCAGACTCCTTATTGCTTATATACAGTAAAATTATATACTTTTTCTAATATACTGAATCATCAGTCATACTTTGAAGCTGAAATTATTTCATGAAATGTCAAATGCAAAATATACTGACCACAGTGGCAAAAATTGCACCAAAATGGATAATAAAAGTGAATCACTAAAAGTACACTTGAATGACATGAATTGCATGCATTTAACAAAGTACTATAAACATTCATAAAAATCCATTTAAAATGTATTGTATTTACAATAAAACCTTGGATTTACAGACTCTGAGGAACAAATCAAAATGTAAAACAAAATATCTCTCATAATTATTATTTCATAAAGATTTATATTGATTGTGTGGCTTTGTAAAGGCTCAGTCAACAAAATATCTAGAAAGTTCCATTTATTCCCTAAAAGTTCTGTGGCTTGTTACCAGCTTGGATGAATGAAGCTGATGTTGTACTGCTTTGCCCAGCGTGCAAATACCTGTTTTTCAGTAATAAAGCGATGGTGGTTGCCTCTTTTGCCACTCTCATTCTGCGTATAAGTTACACATTCATCAGGACCGCGAGGTTTGTAGTAATGATAGGGCATCTTTTTGGACACCGGCTTCTTTCTATAGAAAAACACCCTGAAGTGTTATAACAGTAGTGGTAATTTAAATTTTGGACATTCACATCCTGTACTTACCCACAGTGATTGGGTGAAACCATTCCATAAACTTTGATATTGTCACATACTTCAATAGCTATGACCATAGTAAACCAGCCAGTGCTCAACCATGAATGAGATCTTTGCCTGCATGATCAAGGACAATGTAAGAATGTATTGAAGCATTAGTAGAATATTAAGTGTTTTTAACAATATACTCACCTATCCCGACCGGTTTCTCGCAGAAAAAGACTATCAAATTTGCGCATCTTACTTGGTGTAATGCTAAAGCAAGAAAGATTTGTATATGTCATGCTCACTCGCTGGATCAGTCTGTATAATGCTCCTTTTGAATCTTTCCCAATTTTGTTTGGTGGTCCCCAGAAGATGATCATAGGATTACTGTCTGCACGATGCAAGAACTCGTTAGGTCTACGGACCACCCTGAAGATGCTGGAGTGGGCCACTACCCTCAGAGTGGTCCTATTGCCCACATCATCGTCATATCCGTGTGTGGGAGCGTCATTCATGCGGATCACACATTCAGTCCGGTCAATCTCTTGTCCTGCTTTTGTTCCCAACACATGACTGGAGCTTGTCACCAGTGCACAATTATGGCAATGCAAGTTCATGGTCTGGAAAATATAAAAATTTTCAAATATTTCAATAGTGCAATAACTGACAATAATAAATGAAATAAATGTCATAAGTAACAAACACTGAGTTAATTAAAACACATATTACATAATGTTGGTCATTTAGTCACTCTGCATTTTACAGTGACACTATTTGAGGTGACAACCACTTTAGAGGAGGCTGTTCTTCAGTCTGTTTCTTCTTGTATCTGCGCCTATATGAGTCGTGTCTTTGCCTTAAAGGCGGCACAGGCTCAAACGGCCTATGACCTGGATATGTTGTATTATGCTCATGAAGACATACTGACACATGGCCTGACAAGAGTAACAAAACTCAGCATCCTGGGAATGAAAAGCCATAGAGCCACAGGTCACTGCTCACCCAATGCTCTTATTACAGGCAAATGCAAAAGAGCTCCACAGCATCAGGCACTGAAGACAGGGACCATGAGAGGACGCACTCTGAGTCACTCTGTTTCTGATGTATATCCATAGGATTTGGCTGTGTAGATTTAGCTGGGACACTGTGCTATGGCATCTTACTAGAAGCAGTTAAACTACCAAGCTGATTTAATTAAATATTAAATGTAGGTCTACCTTATTTCCATAAATGGGGACATAACTCTCTCGCAAAGACCATTTCTTCAGATCGGTGGTCTTAAGTGCCTGGTGTGTTGACACATGGAAAGGGGAATAACCAGCATCATTGGTATTATTGGAGCCATAAAGGATGAGGAGCGTCATTAGGACAAGGACAGCAGCACAGATAACCATTCTGTGGCTCTGTGGCCCCTGAGGAGACAATGATAATAACAGTGGCATTAATACTGACAATTGCTGTTTATTAAGATGTCAGCAGGGAAACAGGTTTCAGCTCTTTCTGCTATATTTTAGCTCTTACCTTACTAGTGAGCCCCATTCTGTTTGATTTGGCTCTGAATCTGCCTGAATGGCATCATACCTGTAAAGATAAAATGCAATAAATGTATCCATTATCAATTCTTCGCGGTGTGATATACTGATATGTGCAGCGCAAATCACAGCCATGATAGTAAAAGCCCGATTGAGAACCACAAATCACGTTCATTATAACTGTGCATTATAACTGAAGCATTGGGAATCTGCCTATAGATTGGCGTATTATATTTCAGGGTGTTAAAGCACTTCAGCAGTTCATCTTCTCACTCTCCACTCATCACCACCTACCTTTACAGAGGCAATGTAGCCGACATAATATCTCCTCCAGACATGATTCCAGTTCCCTGTGATGATGTTTAGTGCCTCCATCGTCCTGTGGCCTGGTGACTCCGCTTTACAGACGTGGGGCCTGTGCGCTGCGCTCGTGCACACTGTTGTCTTCCTCTCGTGCGCCCCTCGCTGCACCCCTCACTGCTGACGTCACGCTCGCGTTTCCTGCTGCGGAGGAGTTTATGGCCCGATTGTTTACACTGTTGTATGTACCATTGTGTATTTGAAATTATATTAAAAATTGCCCCGACAACCATAAAATAACTATTGTATTAATAATAAAAATATCTTAAGAGTGATTTGAAACGCCTTTTATTCACATATACCTCACATGTAAAATAACATAAAATACTGCAAATTTAATACAACATTATTTAAGCACATTCATTTCACATTCATACTTTGCATGTACTCTGCAAGAGTAGTTAAAAGGTTACAGCCAATTAAACCAAATAAATAGACAACAATGTGCATACTAATATGACTAATCATTTCTATTGGGCCATCACAGTTGTCAAACTGTGAAAATAGTTGTTCTTCTGTCACTAATGTGACAGAAGGCAGGCACATAGTTTTCAATGTTACTTTGAAGATTGGAGATAAGGTTAATTAAATTAAATATTCCAAATGTCTTCCAAATGCCTTAAAATATTTTGTGGTGTAATAAGCATTGGTTCAGAGTTCGGAATACACAGATCACAGATCTGCTTTATAGCCTCCATGATGGATGTTTAAAATCCATCTTGTGACGTGTTGCCCATTTGGCATAGATGGCTTTTTCAGTGATGAAGCGATGCCCTCCTCGTTTGGCGTTCTCATGAATATTGTACATACGGCACTCATTGATACGTTTGCTCTCATAGTAATGGTATGGAACAACACTGTGATTGGCTCGACTGTCAAAAACGCCAAAAGGAAACAGGTTAACTCAAAACAAGAACATAATAATGACCACAACATGAATTATAATAAAAGACATTTTTGCACCTGCAGTAATTGTTATCAATCATTCCATACACATTAATGCTGTCACAAATATCCAAGGCAAGAATCATTGAGAAAAACCCTGTGCTCAAAAAAGCACCAGTCTTCATTCTGTAAATACATGAAAGATTATAACCATACAAGTATGAATATTCCATGTATTGATCAGTTCGGTTAGCCTACCTGTTTTTTCCCGTTTCATTTTGAAACACATTGTCACAATACTGTATCTTCTCTTTTGTCACAACATATATTTTGGCTTCTGCATATTTCTTAGCCATTTTCAAAAGAGCATTAAAAACTCGTCCTTTTCCATCTTGCCTCATGTTCCGTTCAGGACCCCAAAATATATAAGTAGTATTGGCAGATTGTCTAAAGTAGTAGTTGCCATTTTTAATCAATAACGGTGCACTTGTGTGTGACACAACTCGCACTGTAGTGCGACTGCCGACATCCTTTTCATACCCTACTGTAGGTGCGTTATTCATTCTAATCACACATTCATTAGTATCAATTTCATCTCCAACAGCCGCTCCAAGCATCTGGCCTGAGCTAGAGATTAAGGCACAATGGTTGCAGTACAGGTCCAGAAACTGTAAAAGTAGAGGAGAAAATCAGTATGCCTACTTATTTTTGAAAAGTGAAATACATATTTCTATACAAAACGTTGTTAGATTCTCTTAACTAAACTCTTTAGATAATTCTGGGCCTGCATTTTATGGACAAATTGAGATAATTATGTATGGTGGATAGGCTATCATTTCTAAATTATTTAAAAGCTAACAGAGCCAATGCCTAAGCCTATATATCACACACCCACCAGAGCATTAAACATATTCATCAGGGCATTAAACATATTCATCAGGTCACTGCAATGCCTTGGCTACATTATGTGTGATGAACTAGGTTTAATTGAATAAAATAATTTTATACAGGCCAGAAATTGTCTGGTTTCTTACCTGGTCCATCCTACCATCTGTGACTCGAGCATAGCCATTGAGTCCTGTGATGTGCAAAGCAACATGAACAGTGTCCCGTTTGACCACTTGTCTGATCCAAAACAACAAAGTAAGACCTAAGCTAAGTAGACTTAGCCAGCGGAAACACTGCATTGGGAGACAAATAAAGCCAGAAATAAGCAACTGTAGTAATACGTGTACATAATTCTTATGTAACTTGAATTACCTGTGATTTTATTAGGCTTTTTACAGAGCCAATACCCAGAATAAACATTTTTAACAATTTCTTACAGAACACATGTAGAGGCAAAACCTGGTACGACTTCATTGTGACCCTAGTGTAGGTCGCATATTTTCTTCCAAAAAGCATAACCGCGAAGATAATCTCATGGTTCGTGTCATCTGTGTGGCATCTTCACATTCTAATTTAGGTCTACTAACACTCGAGACACTAACACCGTTATCACACCCAATTTGTTCTCAAGAGAACATAGTCGATAACAAGTAAACACTACTGTCATCATAAGGTCTGGTGTAATTTCCAACAATAAAAGGGCTACCGTTTATACAAAATGCGCTTTGATTTATTTTGAAGGCTAAATCAAAACCGGATACAGCGCACGCAATCAGTAATAATTGGTGACTTCACGGGTGCTGGTAAAATATCCACTTCCGCTTCTTCATTTTCCTATTTTGAAAACAACTGCACATGAAATGACTCATAATGCAAGTATTTATATTTCATATGAAAAGTTTCATGGGCTTCACGAAAAGTATAATTTATGATGAAATGTTTAAGATATCTATAGGAAGCAAAAAAAACT
>KN503943.1:12497-47837 GCA_000787155.1 Scartelaos histophorus | reverse complement strand
TCTCATCTCCTCTGCACCTCTCATCTCTGTTTTCGTCCTCTCAGCAGTTTGTAGTGGACAGTGGGCAGGTCACCTGTTCACTGTAAGACTCACTGCTGTCCCTTTGTGGTAGTAGGTTTCTCCTTCGTTACTGAGCAGGATTATAAGGCCAGGGTAAAATCTGTCTAACCTCTTCAAATAGGATTTGTGTTCAGGGTTTTTCAAACTAGTCATAGCCTCATACAGGAAATGAAATGGACTTAACTGTGTGAAAATAGGACAGTGTGTGAAGTAGAGTGATATAGTGTGACATTTTGGACAGCTGGAAGACTTAGACTTAAACAAACTTTATTAATCCACAAGGGAAATGACTTGGATACAATAGGTAACACATCATAGTATATTAGAAAAACAAAGAGAAATGGTAATATTAAATCTTGAAGTGTATTTTGTATAAAGATATTCAACTCATGATCAGAAAAGAAATAAAATACACTCAAAACCCTACAATTTAAACATTTGGATAGTGAACATAAGATATAATGGCACAATGAAAAAAATTGTGCGGTTGTGAGGTAATCTCTACCTTTTGTATACAGTCTTCAATGTTTTTTTTTTTTTTTAAATAATTTTAATTATTTATACATGTATTTCTTACTTTCATTTATTTATGTCAAAATGATGTACCTTACAGAGCATAAATACATAGAATACTTTTTATATGGATGTTCAAACATAATCAGTGGTGACAAAACACTGAGTTTAGCTCACATCATAGTATTCAGGCTGACACAGTTTCTTTCCTCTTTAGCTGCATGATCTAAATCCCTCTTCTCAGTTTCCTGAACCTGTGGCTAATTCCTCTCGGATGAAAGCTATTTTATTTATCTGACTTTCCCAGGTGCTTGAAGTCTGTTTTTGTTGTCAGTAATTAAAATATGATACAAAAGTGTGTATAATCGTGTGCTATAATGTGAGATAGTGATCTCTTATTTAAATGATGCTATATGTACACATGGGTGACACTGCACTGTGCTCTTAGACACCTACAGCAGCTAATCCAATTTTATATGCAAGTTGCTCCAGAGATACTTTTTAGAACTTCCGACAAATTGTATGGTTGGATTTTTTTTTTTTTAATTTTTTTGTATTTTTATAATATCCATGGGAATGCACTTTTAAAATACAGTGTCTTTTTGCAGCCCACGTGTGCTAAAAACTTCATCTGTAAACATGGCTACTGCTGAATTGCATTAACACCTTGTATCCAAGCCCCTCCCTCCACTAATGTCAAGATGTAATCCCCCCCAGCTAATGAACTATCAAGTGGGATTTCAAGTGCAGAGTAAACCTCGACCGGAAGCCCCAATCTTTCCAACTCACCATGCTATAGGTGTCACAGGGCGAGAAGACAGGGCACGAGGTGGTCTCCAGGATCCCTGAAGACCTTTATCTCAGTTTGATGGAAAAACTGCAACAAACACGATAAGGATCATTTTTCAGTCAGAAGAAAACATTTTTGATAACTGTCTTGAGCAAGAAAAGGGGTGAGTACTTATATTGCTGAATATAATGTAAGTAATAGTTAAATGTACTTAAATTAGTATTGATATCATGCTATGTTATTGTTAACCTGCTATTACTTTGCTTCTACCCAAGGAGTGCAAATGCCAATCAGCTTGTAGCTACCTTTGGTCTTTGTAATGTGTCTTACGTCCCTGTCAAATAAATAAATCAGTCAGGTGTATATACTAGTTTTATAAAGTGTAGATTTATTTATGTACATTATGAACAATGACCCGAAATATTCATGATGTGAGAGTAGCTCACTTCTTTTACACTTATTCTTCAGATAGACCTAAATGTACATGCAGTATTTTATTTGTGTGATGAGCTCATTAGTTGATACACACAAATGTATTTAAACAAGAGTAGATTTAGGTTTATCCAAGGAGGTCAGTCATCAATAAGTAAGTCTCTGGAATCAAGAGTCACTGTTAATTGGATTATGTTAAGTTAGGAAAAGAACCAATTTGGCAGACAGTATTTGCACTAGGTGTACCAGGTCAAGACAGAGCAGCTTATTCACATGAAATATACACCCAGATGGCTTAAGGCTGGGATTAGTGATCTAGACTTTATGTTTCTTGCCTATATTCTCTGTACAAAATGATGTATTTTTCTGTGTGACATTGTCCCCCATCTTACTTCCAATGTAAGTTTAAGGATAATTCAATTGATAACAAAATATAAGGAACCGTGTTGATTTATAGAGAATTGATTTTTGGTGAGTGCATGGACTTTTACTCAAATTCACCATTTTTGTAGTTGTATTCCAAATTGAACAGCAGGGTGCAGCATACTGTAAGATAAGATTGTATCTTTGTGTTGCTTTGAGCAACATGCACACTTTGCCTGAACGACTTAACATTGACTTGCATTTTTCCAGCTGGAATCATGGATATTGGAGGCTTGGAGACGGTGGTGGCCAATTCGGCTTATGTCTCAGCCCGTGGCAGTGTGGATGGAGCAGCTGCAGCCACCATGAGAGACAAGAAGATGCGTGCCAGGCTCAAACTCCCCCACATCAGAGAATGTGAACACATGAAAACCAAAGTAGACAGCACTTTTGACAGCATGTGTGTCAAACAGCCAATAGGCAAACGCCTGTTTCAGCAGTATCTGGAAACCGACGCTACACACAAGAATGCTGGGCAGCTGTGGAAAGACATTGAAGATTATGTGGTTTGTCAGGAAAAGGATAGACTGCAGAAGGCCCAGAAAATTGTTAATAAATATTATGAGTCCAAGTCCAAGACCTTTTGCAGTTTCCTGGAGGAGAAAGCTGTGACTCGAGTGAAAGAAGATCACAAGAACCTGCATGGAGACCTGTTTAAAGAGAGCCAGCAGCAGCTGCTCAAGCATCTGGAGAAGAATGCTCTGGCAGGATTCAAGAACAGCATGTACTTCCTGCGTTATGTTCAGTTCAAGTGGCTAGAAGGCCAGCCCGTCAATGAGGAGTGGTTCATGGACTTCAGAGTGCTGGGAAAAGGAGGATTCGGAGAGGTGTTTGCCTGTCAAGCAAAAGCAACAGGCAAGATGTATGCAAACAAAAAGCTCGACAAAAAGCGCCTGAAGAAGCGCAAGGGCTATGATGTAAGACATTGCTTATAAGAAAAAAACATATTCTACACATAATAGTAACTAGATGTTTCATGTAAGTCGCATCTAGAGTCATAACAATGCACAGTGTGTGGGAAACAGCAAAGATGGTGAGACAGTATTATACAAGCTCAACAGCTCAATTCAAAGAGGCTTTTGGCCGGCTTTAAGACCCCACAAAGCTTCTCAGCCCTGTATGCAGACACAAGGCATAAACCTCTGATATGGAGGCGAGAGGTATACCTATATCTTGTATCTACAAAGCAGCAAATTAATTAAAAACAACAATTAAACAATTAACAATTAAAAACAACAAAAAACATGTGAATATCTACAAATACATTTCTAATATCTACAAATACATGTTTAAATGCCAACAAGAAAGGTTCAGTGGGTACATTTTTCCAGTCAATGGTTGTTCCACTAATTTTGTCTATATTTTGTTTAGGGTGCGATTGTGGAGAAGAGGATCCTTGCTAAAGTCCACAGTCGCTTCATTGTGACTCTGGCTTATGCCTTCCAGACTAAGACTGAGCTCTGCTTAGTCATGACCATCATGAATGGAGGTGATCTCAGGTACATCATATACAGTATGTTTGTATATACTGTAAATATACAGGCACAAGCAAATTAATTACACTATTTACAGAGAGCAGCATGTTTGCTTACACTCACCTTCACTAATCAGCCTATGAGAGATAAAGCTCACAGTCAACGTACAGTGTGGGTCTTACTGGGCAATTATATAAATCAGTGTTTCCCAATACAACCAGCACAATAGTGATGGCAACATTTATTTGAATTTACTACTTCAAATCAGCATTAAGCCTCTAGTCATTCATTTTTGTATTTTTATATGTAAATATAAAAAATATAATTAAGTGAGCCCTGTCAGGTCATCAGATCAATAAGACAACACAGGAGATTTTGGGGATGCTAAAGATCTGACTGATAAAGATCAAAACAAGTCAACACTTTCAAATGTCTCTTCTTGTTTTATTGTTAAACCAGTGCATCTCTGTATTGTCTCCTCACAGATATCACATGTACAATGTTGATGAGAAAAACCCTGGCTTCAATGAGAAGAGGGCCTGTTTCTACACCTGTCAGATCATCTGTGGACTGGAGCACCTGCACCAACACCGTATCATCTACAGAGACCTCAAGCCCGAAAACGTTTTGCTCGACGATGCAGGTCAGGGTCAAGTCATGTCCACAGCACATAAGCTCCTGTATGTACAGTAATAATCACACCAGAAAATAACAAGACCGGGAGCTAAAAATATAAGAAATGGAACCTAAAGCTTGTAAATGCAAGTACACTGCTAAAATCATAACTCTTTATTTTTAGGACATGTGCGTCTGTCTGATCTGGGTCTGGCTGTTGAACTTCCTCCAGGAAAAGACACGACCAGTGGATACGCAGGAACCCCCGGTAACAACGCTGAAATGTTTGATCATTGTGTAAAGCAGTGAACTGTGCCCCATGATTCTGTTTGTCGTGGTTCAGGCTTTATGGCTCCAGAGCTGCTCCAGAAGAAGCAGTATGACTACTCCGTGGACTACTTCACTCTGGGAGTCACTCTGTTCGAAATGATCGCTGCCAAAGGGCCCTTCAGAATAAGAGGAGAAAAGGTACTTTCAATAAAATCTAAGGATCTTGTTATTGGACCAAACGCACATGTGCCTTTTCTTCCTAGGTTGAAAATGAAGAAGTGGCTCGCAGAATCATTAATGATCCTGTCAGTTACACTCCAGCTTTCAGCAAAGATTGTAAAGACTTTTGTGAAGGTTTAATGATGAAAGATCCCGCAAAGCGACTCGGGTTCAAAAATAATGAGTGTGCTGAGCTCAAGAGTCAGCCCTTTTTTAAGGACATAAACTGGGGTCGTCTGGAAGCAGGTATAAATCATTAACCACTGACGTGTAGAGAATTACAAGCTGTATCAACACATATCCATCGTTCAAACAGGCATGCTCCCTCCCCCGTTTGTTCCTGATCCGAGAATGGTCTATGCCAAAAATATCGATGACGTGGGGGTCTTCAGCTCCATCAAAGGCATCGTTATGGATAACAAGGACAACGACTTCTTCACTGAATTTGCTTCAGGGAACATCCCCATCCCCTGGCAGGAGGAGATGATTGAGACGGGAGTGTTTGGAGAGCTGAACATCTGGGGAGAGGGCGGAAAACTGCCCAATGACCTTGACCCAAACTATGTAGAAGCAAAAGGAGGCGGGTGTGTAATGTTCTGAGACATAACAACAACAAGAAGGTAGCTTTTGAAAGTAAAATAATCTTGTGTTCCTTTGGAAGCTTTACATATTTTAAAAGAATGTATAATATGATTAGCACAGTTTTATAACAATGAAGATGTACAGTGTGTTACTCTAATTATTTATATTACATACACATATCTGTAACTTTAATTGACTGATCTGAAATATAATGTGGAGTACACAATGTAAAAAAACAAAAACACATTTAATTAATGTAAATATAATTGCTCAGTGAAAATGGAGGCATTGTAAATAATTTTGAGCCAGTATATCCTATTTATTTTGTATATAGCTATTGTATCAGTGTAATGCAGTGCTTGATAAATTAATTTGTAATTTTAATAATGTATTATTATCAGAAAGGTAAGTGAATGTTTAATAAATGTATGCAACTGTCTTTAAAGTTTTTCTTTTCATTTAGAATTCAAATCAACTTTATCTTTTATTTTTGAGGGAAAATGACTTTGAAGTAACTTTGTTTTGGTCAAATAAATGAATAGTGCAAGTGCACTGTGTGTAAAAGTACCTTAAAAATCAATAGCCTAAATATAGTCATAGAAGTTAGTTGGAAATTGTGGAAGTTGGTTGATATGCACATTTTGTTCTGATGGACAGATATGTGCAATCTTAACCTCCTCAAAACGTGACTCCATCGAAACCATGACACATGCAATGACGGCTACAACCCAAACCCTAAACGTGGCATTATTTAAACAGTGCTTTTAAAAAAGCCCATATTAATCCATCATAATATACAGCCAGTTCAGGAAAAGGTTAGTCACATGACACTTTTCTTTCAGTCAGTAATTTATCAAATATTGTAAGTCATTATTTTACTTCACTTCCCCTTAAATTCCCTTCAAAATCAGAAGTCAAATGTGAAATAAAATATATATATATATTGAACCTTTCTTGAAGCACAGGGGGTCAATGCGGACAAAAGTGATTCAATCAAATACTTGAGGTCACAGAGGGAAGGGCCAAGTAATAAAACTTTAACATTGTGATTTACGATTCAATGCTGCAATGTCTGTATCCTTTTAGTACAGTATATGGCAGTACTTTGTTCCTGATCATTGGCTGCTGAAGGATTTTGATAAGATATGAATACAGATGAAAGCAATATTGCCAGTTATAAATGTCAGACGCCTAACATTACCTTTAAATGCACTTTGACAAATGAAAGATGCCAAAGCAATAATGCTATTTGAATTATATATAGCTGCAATGTACAGCAAATTACTGAATAGGGGTGTGTCCTGCTGCCTGGCCTCTCACCATTTTCCTTTTAAAACTTCTCTGTACTATGTCAATACTGTATTTCAAAAGATTAATACACAACATTTTCAATAGATGTAACTCTGTGTGCCCACGTGTTAATACTTAACCAATATTAAAATAGACATTTATCTCACACTTAAATAAATCATTCCATTGTCTATTCTGATTATAGTATTTGCTTAAGAGGTCGAGAATAACCTTACTAAACTCACAAGCTACCAATTCCTCAAAAGACAAGATAAGACAATGCCTAAGGCAGTAGAGATATTATTAGTGCTGTGGATATAGAAAGTAAAAATACAGCTTAATACACTTTGCATTGTCAAATTTGGAAGATAATATTGTTCATTAGAACTACAAAATATAAATTTAAAAAACTGTCAAATATTTTAGACAAAACATATTTGTTAAAATGATCCCTTTAACTTCTTCTTATAGTCCTTTAAAGCATGTGTATTAAGGCTGTAAGTGGTGCCTTATCATATGCATAAACTGAAATGATTAAATGGACAAAAAAGTACTGAATGCATACTTGCATTTCTATGGCAACTAACTGACTGAGTGAAATGTCATCAATTTTGGGCGGGAATAGCAGTCTTATAATCAAGGTACAGCTGGCAAATCAATGTACAAATTAGTCTGGGAGCATGAGAAAAAAATCCTGAGTCAGTTCTCACACTCCCAAAATGTATATCAGATCCACTAGTGGCCAATAGAGCTCCTGGCACTGGAATAATAATACTATTTATTTTACATTTTGCAAAAATATTTGTCAACTATCTTTTAACATGAGAGATATTGTTGAGGTTGTAGCACTTTTTCTAGGCTTTGTTAGCTGGATTTTAATTTTTGTTTCATTAGAGGATCACTACTGGAGAGAGTCCACTCAAGATGGCAGTGTCATTATAACGTCTGCAGTCTATGAGAACCTGTGGATGTCTTGTGCAAGTGACTCCACCGGGCTGTACAATTGCAGGGATTTTCCTTCACTTTTTGCTCTGCCAGGTAAGAAACATGGATCTTTTCTTTATGTTTATGTATATTGATGTGTATTGATTTTCTATTGTCAGAGAAGACTAAAATGAATAAGGTATGAGGCAAAATGTGAAAGTCTATTTGAAATATGAACAGGCTGTTTAAAATGGTAAAGCTTTGCTAACCTATTGATGATTCAGATGTGTAAATGCTGAGTGTGCATATTCTCTCTAGTAAAGACAAATCAGGATAATGCAACACAAACTGATGGAAGATTAGACATTTGAAAATCATGTCAATCAATAAAAACAAAACAAAAAGACAGGAAAAACATGTTGTCAAGGGCACAATGTTGTATTTCTTATTTGTGTCTTATAGCATATATAAAACTGATCCGGCGTCCAGATCACTGCTGCCTTTGTATCATTTATGTAGTATATTTATTATTATGTGTTAAAGGTGATGTTCTGTATACAAGAAGTAAGACTCTCTGAATAGGCACAGTTGATACTTAATACAGATGATGTGTTTTTTTCTTTCTTTCAATTCTGAACATAAGATAGGAAAGAAACTGATTAAATTTACCAAAAATATATATATTCAGAATATCTTCAGTATGACAATCACTTTCCTTTCCAAAGGAATACACTGTAGTACTTGATCACACAATTTAGGCTTTAGTTTACAAAATAAAAAAAAAAAAAAAAAAAAAAGGAAGAAAAAAGAGGAAAATACTACTCAATGTGCATATGTGGGAGTTTTCCTTTTACAAATTGTGATAGGAAATGTAAATATAAAGCTGTTTTTATGTTTACATTTGTTTTATGTTATGTTGTATGTTTATAAATATTGTTGTATATTATATTTTAAATAAAAGTAAAAGTATTCTGAAACATGTATCAGAATACATTACAAAATACATTTTAATGCAGGTATTCAGTATTCTGAAACTAACTGAACTAAATACATTTTCAGAGTAATCATTAAAGCATTTGCACATCATTAATATTAAGGAACACCAGAGTGATAATCATTGTTACAAGTGTCTTCCTTGAGATAAATAAATGCAACATTACAAGTATAATTGGTAATTCAATGATGAAATGACGTAAATAATGCAATTTTCGAAATACAATTTAAAAATAATGTTTTATTGCAACTTGCAGAAGCTAGATATTGTTAAGGACTGTGATGCATCATATGCTCATTATTTTTGAGTATTTTTTGATTTTGATCGAGGATTTTCTCATGGCATATTGCAGTTTTGCAATCACGCAGTTTTGTTATGATATTTTAATGTACTTTTTAAGACCAAAAATTCACAAAAAAAGTCCTCAAAGCTGCATTTTGTAACTTCTTTGGAGGCTCTGTCAAATGTTTTTTCTTTAACTTTTTTTCTTTAGCTTTATTGAGTAAAGGTATAGGTGCTGTTAGGGCATGGAGGCAAATAGTTTTATCAGTGAAGCTGGTCATCTACAGGTCACCCACTCTGCAGCCTCACGCCCTGTAGACGTTTCCCATCAGCCCCCTGTGCAATAAGGAGCACACGAGACTTGCATCTCATCAATAAGAGTTTGATAATCTTGACAGACTGTTCAAAGCAGGTGTCAGGATGTGACGAATGACTTTGGCTATATTGACGATAGTGCAAAGGTTGGACTTTTCTGTTGTTTCTCAAGTTAAGCAAACATTAATTTAGTCTTGAAAGAGGCTGAATAGAGGAGAATAATGGGGAAATTATAAGTTGGCATTAATCATTGATCTCAGGTTTCAGAGGACTGTTGCTGGGGATGGGAGAAGCACTCCGACACTGCACTGCCAAACAAATAGGTCAGAGACTGAATTCACACAAGGGCAGTTTGAGTTTGTAAAACGTTTTTTTTTAACCTGGATTGTAAAATTAGGCAAAAATGAATGCCATAGTGGAAGTGTTTGCGTCCTTTCTTGGTTTTCTGGGCTGGCTGATGGTTGGGATTGCTCTGTCTAATCGAAATTGGAAGGTGTCCACAGTGGATGGTAATGTTATTACCACATCCACCATCTATGAAAACCTCTGGATGTCCTGTGCCACAGACTCGACAGGAGTCCACAACTGCCGTGACTTCCCATCATTACTGGCACTGAGTGGTATGTGCTTCAGTGATATAATGATATATGGCTTTATTTATTTATTTATTATCTACTAATCAGGCTCCAAGCCAAGACTATAATGATAAACATTTCACTGACGACTGCAGTACAATAATGCTGTTGTTGTTGTCAACAAGGTGGAAAAAATAACTCGTTAAAAAATCACTTGTTAAAAAAAAAGTATTCTGTCAACTGGACAAAAGTTTTAAAGTGAAAACGTTTTGCCGCTCATCCAAGGGGCTGTTCTGGTCATATATATGTGGACATTGCCTTATATCTGTTTGTTTGTTTATTATTTTAGATATTTGGGTTTAAGCTGAGATAGTGCACTGTCTGATTCATAATAGTATAATAGACTATAATAGTAATAATAAATAGATAACCACTGATAAGTTTGAGTTACAAGAATGAGACTAGGGTCTCCTGTAAGATGATTACTTAGAATATAAGAACTCCTCTCTAATCAAAAGTTATTATATATATTTTTTATTTTATAATGTAAGGGGTATGTTTTTGGAAAGGTCCAAGTAGCCATCTTGTACACAGCTTTAAACTGAATGTGTGAGTGATACTGTTATGTGCTTTAATATTCTTTTACAATGGTACTGTGAAATGGGTAAGTTAAAAGTAACTCTAACACTTTACATGTTCCTGCTGTGTCTGTGTGCAGGGTACATCCAGGCCTCACGGGCTCTCATGATCGCATCCATCGTCTTTGGGACATTTGGGCTGGTGGCGACTCTGGTTGGAATGCAGTGCTCAAAAATTGGAGGAGAAAATTATGTCCTAAAAGGAAGGATTGCTGCCATAGGAGGAGTGTTCTTTCTACTGCAAGGTAAATACAACAATATCTTAACATTATATTGAATTGGTTTGGCACATAGTAAAGTCTCAGTCTTACTTAAAAAAAATAAAAAAATCACAATTTCTCTATTTCACTGCAGTCTCGGTCTGTGTAAAAACACTCAGGACTGAAACTCTGTGTTTACAAAAGCTATCGCTGAATGAGTCACTTGTTCATGGGGTTATCAACTGAGCTGTGGCACAAAAGCCTGCACTGACCCATGTTTACATTGGTCTATTTGACTTTGAATTACATTATATACATTTATCTCTAATGCGTAGTTTGAATGGAAGAAACGATTACTAATGAACTTAAATATACACAGTAACACTTGATATTCAAGTATTATTGACATGATTGAAGAAAGTTGTCTTTGTGCTAGGATAATGAAATATGGGTCACCATTGGCTTCACCAGGTTTTCTTATTTCTATCTGTGTATATCAGAGAGTTGCTAATTGTGATTTGATTTATTTTCTATTTAGTGACAGTAACTCAAATCAATCAATAAATCAATCAGCCGTTTTTGCCAACTGTTTATGGAGTATTCTTTGTTGTGTGTTAGGAATTTGCACCATGATTGCTGTGTCCTGGTATGCAGCCAACATCACACAGCAGTTTTTTGACCAGTTCTATCCTGGGACAAAGTATGTCAAATCATATTAATATATTATATTCATAAAGTCACTAAATTACATTCTAAATCCCATTGTCTAGGTATGAGATTGGAGAGGCCCTCTACATTGGTTGGGCTTCAGCAACACTGGCCATTTGTGGAGGGGCATGTCTGCTGTTTGCATGCAAAGGAAAGACAACAGATGAAAAAGTGTAAGTGACTAATAAAATACTAATAAAATATGTATAATGCAAAAAAAAAAAAAAGTTATATTTTGTATATTTTGTATTACAGGCCCTATCCGTACCAGCCATCCTCCAGAGGCCACGTCTTTTCAGTTACGGCACCATCTCAGTCTGTGCCCAGCAACTATGGGAGAAATGCTTATGTTTAAAAGGTTGAAGAAACATTACATTTGCTATTGTTTTTAATGTATATAATATACAGAGGTGAGGTTTGATTTAAATAAAACAAACACACACACACACACACACAAACACACACGCACACACAATCAAACAAAAATCGTAGAAATTATAATTTTGATTTATAGTACTGTATATTGATGTCCTGTCTCATATACTTTTCTGTTATATATGTGTTATGTTATATTTTGTTGCTTTATATTTCCTTTAGTGCAATTTCATTTTATGTGAGCATACCATAAACAGTTACTGGAGTTAATGATAATCTAAACCATTAAAATTCCACATTTAAGTTACAGCCAAGAAACTGAGATTTATACCTTTTAGACTTCTTGTGTATTGTGTTATTGTTTTTATACATAATTAATAAAATAACAGTGAACATAGATGCTTCTTTTTAATGGAATTTGTGCAGCATATTTTAAGTACCTATAGCACCCCCCCAGAGGCAACTCTAAGATCCGCTTCTCTAAGTTGAGGTCAAATGGACAACAGAGGCTACACGTGATGGTGATGGTTAACGATTATTATGTCTTCTTTATTTGTGAGTGATTAATGAACAAAAATTACAAAAGAAAAACAGACTTTCATGTCTGAGGAAATGTGGCATAAAGTCAGACCTAGTCACCAGCTTAATCTTGAGGAGCTTCCTTCGCCAGGTTATCAAGACTTAAACCATCAAATCGTATAACGTGCCATCCTTCGCTATCAGTGAGGTCCTGAGCCCCTTTAGTGGCGTAGAAATCTCGTGCCGGAGAGTTCCAGTCTAAAACAGACAGCTGCAGACGCATACATTGCTTCTCTACTGCAATCTGAAAAAAATAAATTGACAAAGTTGTTACAGCTAACCACAATTCACAAGGAAAATGAATGATTGACAATATTGTTAAAAACAGTTTACCTTTGCCACTTTGCTCATAAGGCTTTTACCAATGCCAATACCTTTAACGACAAATATGAAATCACTTTGAGGCATTATTGCTATGATTATTATTGTGATCTTGTCTCCATTTTCACCTCTGAATTCAGGCATCACATAGAGGTCTTCCATGTAAGCTGTTCTTCCCTTCCATGTACTGTAAGTGTAAAAGTAAAGTGCATATCCAACTATTGTGTGACCTGTAATTAAAATGCACACAGGTTTATATCCTACTTTAATTTTTAGGTAGGAATAGTTTTTAATAAAATCCTATCATACCACATTTAGATATGTGCTCATCAGATACCTCAGCGATCAGACATTCAAAAAAAGGATTTTGACAGAAGCCATCACGTTCCAGCTCTGAAACATAATGATTAGGAAATTAATTGGCTAAAATGTTAAGTAGAAGTAACATATCACTACATTCAAAACCGAGACCCACACCTTTCCTTGATCATAAAACTGTATATAATGAGATTTCTGACTTTACTGTTCATTTATCCCACAGTTAAACCCTCTTTAAAAACAAAACATCAGCCAAATCAGTGGATAATGTTCACATTTCTGTAGGGAGTTATTTTACAACAATGGGAGCTGTAAAACAGTCTCCAGGGTTTGGTCAGAATGGCTCGCGCTGACCTTCAAATGCCCTCATTACTTTAATAAAACTTCTTTGTATAAACAACTACATATACCAAACCTTAAATGCACGATATCATCATAAATAATAATCTTCCTTTTAGTTTTAGAAATGACTGATAAAGATAAGTGTGACAAATTGCCATAGTGGGTGTGGCAACCTATGAGATTTAGCATACCTGTTATTATTATTATTATTATTAATTACCCGTTGAAATTATTATATATATAGTTATTTGTTTCAAAAGAGCAACTGCAAGTGTATTTCTGTCATTAGTCTATTTTTTGGAGCAAGTGAAACATCGAGTCAAGTTACCTTGGTGAGAAATTTTGACTTGGTCTGGCATTTTTTCAAAAACGGCCAGCTCCTGCAAAACACATTTTCTTGGAAGAGATTTATTGTAATTATGGTTGTACAGTAATGCAATGTTAAGTTTAAAATTACCATGATCATTCGTACAATGTCTTTGCAGTCTTCTTTTCTTGCAGCTCGTATTTTATAATTCATATTTGTTCACTTGCTTACTTATTGTCTTCACATTTAGGTAGTACAGCCGAATCGCGAGGTAAAGGCTGCAAACTACGGCAACAAATTGACATCCGGGATAGGTTTTTTTTTTTTAACACACGCAAGTAATTCTGGGAGTTGTAGTAATTATATTGCTGACTACTGCATCACTAGTTGACTTTTATTTAGATAAAAATCACAAACGTTATTTATTTAAACAGACAAAATGTGCTCCTGTGAATTTCACTTGTCATATACATGTGATTCTGTTGTTTAAAATGGAAAAATTGAATGAAATCTGTTTTCAACACTACTTCATAGTGTCTCAGCTTTTCCCCTTATTTTAAATAAAAATACTTCCACCTTGGCTAATGATAAATAGATGGACATCTGGCAGAGATTTGTTTTACATGTAATTCTGAGAGTTGTAGGAAAATGAGTTTTCTCTGAACAAAATTACTAATCCACTTTTATATCCTGTCTGTGGTGGATGATGACTAGGTAATACACAAGCATAACTGTTGTGGTGTTTCACCAGAAATAGAAAAAAATATTTTATTTTTGCATAAGATATTCAGTCACACTGTAAATCACTGCTTGGACTTGACACTGACATACAAATAAAAGATGCACAACAGTTGTTCACAAAAATGTGTCATTTATACAAAACAGATTTGTTCTGGAGTAAAAAACAAACTGTAAATCTATAATAATAATAATAATATACGAAGAGACCATGTAGATGACAGTTTCTACTGGACATTATTGTATTTACAATTTCTGTCATTATGCTGCTCTGTAAGACAGTTCAGATGGGATCCATCGAGGATTTTGAGATAGTTTTGTGTGTCCAGCCGCACAAATGTCTTAAAATAATAAAATTGGTCAGTGTGGTGACTGTGTGTTTGCTCCAGGAGAGTCGGACTGGTTGATCCCTGGATCTAAAGATGAGGAAATTGAGGTCGAAAGAACTGAGCTTTTAGTCTCCAATGAAGAAGAGGCAGATGTTGGTAATGAGACAACAATGTATTTCTGCAGGGGCCTAGATGCAGTCAATGTAGACCCACTTCCAGACTCTAGTTTGACTAAAGGCTGCAAGGTAGATGAGGCGCTGGGAACCGTGCTAGTGACTGGAGAGGCTGTTTGAGAAGAGCTGAGGGTGATCACCTACAAGAGAAAAAAAAGAAAATAAAGAAAAAAATGTGCTTGATTTGCTAAACTGTCTTATTTATTATCTAACTGAGGTGTAAAGAGAGTATGAGGATTTAAGGCCTCATTTTAAAAATGAGAACAGTTTAATGGTCAAACCTTTGTACCTGCTGAGTAGAAGCAGCTCCTGCACTAGTACCCATCACTATGTACTTGGTGGCAGGTGGAGAAGGCTGAGAAGGTGTCCCAGGACGAGGCGACATCAGAGTTAGGGAACTTGGGACCTTGATGATGCTGGGAGTTCGAGGTCCTGTCGATCCACTTAACCCAGTTTGAGAGACCGAGAGGGTTGGCCGCGGCTGCAAGACAAATATTATTAGAAATAACATAACACCATAACACATCGTTGTATAATAAATTTTATAGACATACACATTTAAGAATTTGTACTAACTTGTGTGATTGTTAACGTAGTTCTGTTAACTTGCTGTGCCTGAAGTGCTGCCTGGTTTCTAGCCTTCATTACATGAGAGCAAAGCATTGGTCCAAGGTAACCATAGTCCACACGATATTGTTCTACATTATCAGGCTGAGGACGGATCTTTGCAATAACGCTGGCACAGTGTTTCTTAAAAGAAAATCAGTGTTAGATTAATAACGATTATGCAACTGTCATTTAAAGGTATGTGATAAATTACCAGTAAAAGGCTTTGAACATGGTCGGCTCCTATTTTATCAATATTGGAAATCACTGGCCCTTCCATCACTGCTTTAATGCGAGCACCCTCTACAGTAAGCCGAGGAAGAATAAGTGTTTTAATCACCTGCAAATACAAAATACAAGACTTCAGTCATTACACCTGCAAAAAACTACACAAAGAAAAATAAAAATAATACTCACATCAGGACCCAATTCCGCAAGTCCAGCAATGCAGCCATATCGTGTTGTCCACTGAGTTTTATCGTCTAGCAAACTCTGGAAGATACCATCCAGAAAAATGTTTACATAATAAAAACATAAGATCAACCCACATATATGCCTATGGACTAAATGTATGCAATTTCCACATGAAGGTCTATTTTCTTACCTTTGTAAATGTCTTTGTGATTCGAGACTGGATGTTGTTTGTTGTTGTACTGAAAGTTTTACAGCTCTGGGCCATTAGTCGAGCTGCAAAGTCGCGTAAGGCCCAGTGGTTGTCAACATCAGGTCTCAAACACAGCTGCTTACTTACAATACAAGTAACAACAGCTGGTATGAGCTCATGCAACTATAAGCACAAAGATGTTAGAAAATATTTTCATAGTAAGGTAAAACGATTTAATATTTAGTGTATGTTGCTTTACTTACGTATTTCTCCAAGTACAGGGTAGGGTTGTCCATTAGAGCTTTGACCATTCTCATCAGATAAATTAGGAGGGCCAGGTTGTTTTGTACTACATTTACACGGACCTTTAAAACATTGAGAAATCAGAAATTCGCAAGGGTACTTTCTTGCAACAAAATCGGGGAAAAAATGCACGCAAGATCTTCTTACCCCTTCAGAAATAAATGTGCTGAATCTTGGAAGCATCTGGTACAAGCCCGGATCAGTTGCAATACTCTGTAATGCCTCCTGGACATGATAGTACAACATGTATTTCATATCCACGAAATGGTATACAACAAAACAACATGCAGCTGGTGATAACTTACAGCCCTCTTTGCTTCACAGGAGCCAACACACGCTTCTGTAATTTCCTTGTAGTAGAGCTGCTGCTCCACTGAAAGCTCGTGAGTGCTGCGTGGCTTCAGCCTGATCAGTCCCTTCTCTTTTCCTTGAAATTGATACACAAATATATGGCAAATTTGGCACATTTAGATCCAAACATCAGATAACAAATTTCAATCATTCGAATAGTTACAGACTTACCTTTGCCATCGGCAGTTGTTCCGCCTTGACCTTTTCCCTGAATAGTGCCATCCTCTTCCTGACCAGGCTTGACAACTTTAAGAGGTTCTGTTGATTCAGTCTTTTGTTGCTCTTTCGATGCTAATAACATTAATATTAATGTTACATTAAGAACAGTAATTTAGGAGTCAAAACAAGTGACATTGTTATCAGGACTAACCTGGTGGTGGATTTTCTGGAATTGATGGCTGCATCCCTTCAATACTTAACCAGTGAGCTGGATAAAATAATAATGCATGTTAACCATTATGAAACTTGTGAAACTGTGTTTATGAGTTACCTTTTAGGGAGACATCAAGTGGGACTCTGGGGAGTGGCGTGTTGATTATGTCGCTGAGGTCCACTTCTTTTTCTTCATAAAAATGCAGTTCCCTTCCACCACCACTTGCAAAACGAAACGGAATAAACTCTTGGGACTGAAACCCATATAGGGGCTATGGAAATTCACAAAATAAAATTAGTAAACAAAGCACATCTGAAATATCAAAAGTTTTAATAAGTTTTACCTACCTCAACATTCTTGAGCTTTAGGGCATTATCTATATCACTTGTGGTTAATTTCCGTCTTTTTCCATGATGCATAAACTTGAGTGCATCCTATAAAAATTGTGCATTTGTCATAATTAATCACATAATAGATTAATGTGACATGATGTAATTTACCTGTGCAATTTCTTTTATCCTGTAGCTGACTTCTTCACTCAGGGCAACACAACTATCCTCCTGGAGCTGTCCCACACCAACAGACTCGGCCATGGCTTTCATGGACTCTGTAGGAAGACTAACTGAACACTGCTTCTGACGCCGTTCCTCTGCCATTTTCACTGCCAGAAAAATAAAGCAACAATTAGTATCTTGACAATGCAATCACAAACTGGCTTATATAGTGGGCACAAATCACAATGTGCATGTATTGGAGAGACAGAAAATTGTTATTAATTAACAAAGAAAACACATGTAATGGCCATTGGTTCCTATAATGCAATTACCTAAATAAATATTTCTGTTCTTAAAATCGGAGAAAATGTAAAACATGTGGAAAATGCTATCATCTGTTATCGCTGCTATAAACAAACCCATTCAGTAAAAGCGGGCTTGTCAGTCTGAAGGGACAAGAGGCTTCAACAAAAATCAAACAACAAAACCGGCCTTACAAAATTTGCCTTTACCTTTAAACGTAGTGCTGCTTAAAACGCATTTAAAGTTCAAGTAGTTTATTGACTACAGATCAAAATTTAAAAAGTAAGTTAGCTTGACTGCTAAAAAGCTAGTAGCTTCCCATCACACTTACCTCTTCAAGTTGCGATTTGTTTGCTTTTAATCCTTAACACGAATAAATATGAACTATTGCTGTTAAGATGTCATAATATGTTTGTTTTGCTGAGCCAAAGAAGGACAATGAACTTCAATCGCATGTTATTAATAGTGAAGAAATTGTCGTATATAGAGGCTAGCCCTGTTCTGAATCAGCGCCTGCGATCCCTCGCCATTTTGAGTTCCGGTTGAAACATCGCGAGGAAACCATAGGGAACGGGAAGGCATGCAAAAGAATAATTTACATTTTACATCAGAAAAATAACTAAATAACTAAATATGCCACTTATATGTATAATTTGGGGTCTAACATCAGTATAGATGATATATGCTATAAACGCTTTTTTGCTTACTTTGTGGATTTTGTGGCCGGAACTAACGATAGAATTAATAGCTCCCCGGTCAATTTATGCAGTAGGAAACATAGTACCTTGGCGTGTAAGGGCATTTTAAGAAATAAACATGTATAAAAGCACAGTGCGGAATTTGTTCTTAGGTCCAAACACCTCGATCAAATTCTCCGATGCTTTTGCTTTGGCATCTTCGGCGGTACATCTTCAGCGGTGAGATTTTATTCTAATGAACAGGCTCGTCCTACTGAGGCTATTCTCATAACGTGATGTTACATATGTCTTAGCGGTCGTTTTATTTGATTGAATCTATAACACGAGTTTGTTGTTATGGTTGTTGTATTTGATTAATAATAATTCATATGTAAAACCTGTAGCTTTTAAGTAATGCTATGGTTTGTATTATTATTATATTATTATTTTTTATTTGTTGTTAAATTCATTACTGCTTTATTTCAGATTAGCAAACATAACTGGCGCTAAAGGACTCAGAACATGCTCATTTCAACATTGTGAGAAGACGGAAGCTTCTTCAAATGCACAAATTAAGTGTAAATCTTCAGACAATACACCTGACATGGACATAGAGTTAAATCCAGCTACAGAGCCAGCTAATGAAAAACCTCAATTGGAAGTAAAGTCCACAACATTGATAGCAGATGATGAAAGTGCCAGACAGTCCCAAACTACAAATGAACCATATGCAACAACACCCGTAATAGAAAAGGCCATGAGTGGGAAGGAGGGTCTTCTGAACTTACTTGGTGCAATGAAAGTAGATGTAACTAATAAAAGGAAGCTAAAAGGACTGAAGGGAAGACAAGAGATTTATACAATGCCAAAATCAAGACCCAACTCCTTGGAGAGCACTATTAGTATGTTTCAGAATGCTACAGTAAAAACTTCACAGCAAAGGTAAGAAGAAGAGAGATGTAGTCATTTCAGTGCAACCTTTCTTATTTTATATTTTATTTTTAGTGAAACTGTGACTCCGGACCTTGTTGCTGCTGCATCAGCTGCAGCCTCCACTCTCCCTAATCCCAGTCAGGCAGAGTCCGAGCTTCTCCAGCAACTACGTCAGCATGAAACTGAGGCACAAAAGAAAGGAGATGGGAACAATATTGGGTTGGTTAAGATGGTTAACATATTACTTAAGAACCCACTTAAAAAAATAAACATGCAGTTTGGTAAATAATAACTGAATTTGTATTTACAGGGTAATCATAGCAGAAATGAAAATAGGAAAGAATCCAAATCGATTGAACGCTCGGCCAGCTAACCAGATTAGGTTTGATGATGATGGCCGAGGTTACACACATGAAAGAGGAATCACTGGTGAACTGGATAGTGTTCGAAAAAGGTATCATTTATAATGTTGTATTTTTTTGTAAAAGCCATCTCTAAGTTTTCATTTCCTATTTTATCAGGAGAAACCTATTTACAGTGAAAAGATTGAACATTTTCTCCCCAGAAGTAACTGCTTTGCCAACAGCTGGTAATGTCCAATTGACAACTCACTCAATGTAATAATTTAGTAAGTTTTAAATTATATCTAATAACAAACTGTTATAATTTAGCACGGATTACTTTATGGGATATGGATTATGCAGACACATTATCTACAGTGACCAATCATTTGCCTCGTAATGGTTTTGAGGAAATGATCCAATGGACCAAACAAGGGAAAATGTGGCAGTATCCTATTGACAATGACATTGGTAAGAAATCATTTTGATTAATTTTATTGTAAATTGATACTAGTTGTATTTAACTTTTTTTAACCCATAGGCTTAGAAGAAGAAGCTAGTGTACCATTTCATGAGCATATCTTCTTGGAAAAACACTTAGAAGAGGGATTTCCACGTCAGGGGCCTGTTCGTCACTTCATGGAGCTTGTGATTACTGGTTTGTCCAGAAACCCACACCTGACTGTCCAACAGAAGAAGGAGCACATCTCCTGGTTTCGAGATTATTTCAGCCAAAAAGAAGAAGTGCTCAAGGAAGATGACATTTATCTAAATTAAAAGTGGAGGATGTTTGAAAAAATAAATAAACAAATAAACACAAACCACAAAAGCACTGTACTATTGCAGACAATATTTTTTATGTCATTTAGTTAATTATTATAAAATCCAGAACAGTCCATAATGGAAAAATACCTGTCAGTGACAATGTCATAAATATATTGTAGCCGTACTAGCTTGTTAAAGCCTGATCCCGTCAGATCTCTAGCTAAGCAAAGCTGGACCTGGTTAATACTTGGAAGAGAGACCATTGGGAATTCCTGGTGCCACAGTGGGCCGCCTGTCACAAAAACTGTTGTTGTGTCCTTAGGCAAATCACTTCACCCACATTGCCTAGTATCAAAGTGGTGTGTGTGTGAGTGATGGTAGTGGTCGGAGGAACTGATGGTGCCCCTGATTGGCAGCCACACTTTCGCCCCAGGGCAGCTGTGACTGGGTACCACCGGGTATGAGGTGACAATATTTAATGATCTGTAAAGCGTCTTTGTGACATATGTCTGTGAATAGCGCTATATAAATTAAATACATACTTACATAATTATGGTTTACATCTTGACCAATCGTGTTGGTCCATATCTTGAATTTCCTCTTTAACATGTAAATTGGGACTAGTACCACTAGGGGGACCATCATAGCGTGTCAGCGGTTGAGATTCGGTGTGACGTTCATGGTCCATTAAGTGAGTTTACATTTTAAAACGGAATTATAGAATTTGTTGGTGCTTTTCTTTAGCCTGTAAGAGATACAATTTATGTGAAGCAATATTTTAACAAACAATATGTAGTTTAACTGGATATTACAAGGCCATTGGAATGGTTGCACTCTCCATAGAACAGGAGCCCATTCACCCACTGCAGGAACACCTCACCCCTCTGCCCTCAGGACGGAGCTACAGGGCGCTCAGGTGCAGGAGGCTCTGGCAGGGGCCTGATCCCCTCGGTCATTTCATGTCTGAACAATAGGCCCCGCTGAGTGCACTGTAATGTTTATTGTAATGTCTACTGTAATGTGTCTGTGTGTGGTGTGGTGTGTTGTGTTGTTGCTGTATATGCCAAATGACCTCTGTACATGTGAAAATGAATTTCCCTTTGGGGACAATAAAAGTCTAAAGTAACATAAGCTAAAGTAAACACGGAAATAGTGCATAAAACTAAATTTAGCCTAAATTGCTAAATTAATTATTGTCAGGAGTTCAATTAAAACCATTCAAACATTAAAAAACAACACATTATTTTTCTCAGGTAAAATAAATTATTATTTCATGGGAAAATGGTAATGTGCCTAATTGAACAGTTGTATTCTCAGAAGTCGTACTCAGTTATCAGACCGTGAAGGCACCACCAGACTCTGACAAAGCGCTAGAGTTGAAGGATGGTGTGAACTTGTGGTAGAGTTCAGAGCCGGTGTTGCATGACAGCTTTTTAGATCGGGGTAGAGCAGAACTGGACTCATCACTGTCTACTCAGTGTTTAACAATATCAACAGTTTAGTTTAGGTTTTTTTTTCTGTAGCATGTGTTGATATGGCTGAAGGACCACCAGGACCCCCTCACTCTGTAGAAATAGACGCAGACTTCGAGCCTCTTTCTCGCCCACGGTCTTGCACCTGGCCTCTGCGCAGACCGGAGCAACTGGACCCTGGAAACTCCAATACGTCTTCCCCGGGGCCATCTGTGCACCAGGAGCCCGCAGGAAACGGCGAATACATCAGTAACCTCGCTTTATTAGAAGAAGACTATGCCGAGTACACTGAGCAGAAGTCACCTGTGCCCTGCAGTGAATACCAGGGGAGTCGCATCCTTCATCATCACCACCATCCTCCTCCTCCTCCTCCACAGCAGCAGCAGCTATTGGGCCCGCACGGACCGGCACAGCAACAGGTGCCTACTCCCGGGGCTCCTCTGGGGGGCCCCTGTAGCATCAATCAGAGAAAAGGTAGTTCGTCCCGACGTAACGCCTGGGGGAACATGTCCTACGCTGACCTCATCACCAAGGCCATAGAGAGCTCACCTGAGAAGAGACTGACGCTGTCGCAGATTTACGACTGGATGGTGAAAAGTGTGCCCTACTTCAATGACAAAGGGGACAGCAACAGCTCTGCAGGTTGGAAGGTGAGTGCACACGCCCCAGTCCAACAACACACTATTGCTGAGAGAAATAGACTGAGTTTGGCTCGGAGTATGTTTTGTTTTATTATTTAGCAAGGAATGTTTTTTTTTTGTTGTTGTTTTTTTTTTTTTTTCGAGAGAAATAGACTGAGTTTGGCTCGGAGTATGTTTTGTTTTATTATTTAGCAAGGAATGTTTTTTTTTTGTTGTTGTTTTTTTTTTTTTATCCATACCGTCCATGTATAGGCCTATTACAAATCACGAATAGACTAAATGTGTTTTCTTATCCTAGTTATAGTAAGGGTGAATGCATCTTGCAATTACTAGTGTAAAGTTCACACATCACACCTCCTTTCTGTTTTTCTATTCTCAGGAAATGCTCCATACTCTTTTATTGCTTTGCTTATATGTTAATACACACACATAATACATAACCTACAGAGTGAGCTTTAGATCAGCCATACCCTCCTCATTGTCACTGAGCACAGACCACGTCAAACATCCTTCATTCCTGAGCCGTGTGCTCATATCTTTGTCCCTGTCTTCAGTTTCCTCTGCGGATGTCACAGTCAGAGGAATCTGCTCTTGAGTCCCATCACTTCCTCTTTGACCCTTCAGGTCTTTACTGCAGAGCTTTATCCAAGAAAAATTGTCTTTACACAAGTTTTAAGTAACATATTTGGTTTAATGGACCATGTATTCTTTATATTTTTATTATGAATACATACAACATTATAAAGGAAAATGTAGTAATTGGTGAGATGACAAATCTTTTTTCAGAATTTAATGAGCAAACATCAAATAAACTGATGTTTTTATCAGTGCTGGCATGCTCCATGGTCTTTTGAACCCTCTTAAAGTTATTTTTACACTTTCCTGTTAAAAAACATCACAGTCGCTCCACAATGAACTATGATGCATTTCCTGCTCTGTGGATGGAAAACAGTGCCATGAGTTAACACACTCCACCCTCTGCTCACCAGGGTCAGCCTTGGAGAACCAACAGGCAAAAGAATGTTTTGTCCCAATGATTGTTTTATACTCACAGTGCTTGGGTAAATATTGCTCAATACAATTTATACTGTATTATGTTTAAGGTGCCACATCCTTAGTTGACTTGACAGAGCAGTGAGAGCGAGGGCCTGATGGTGGGAGGAGGTACATGGCTTTGAAACTTTGTGATTACAAACTCCACCTTAGAAATGGGCAGTGGGTGAAGGGTGGGACCAGGGCACTTTTCCTGTGTCTGTCACTCCATGGCATGAGAAAAGTTCTTTAGGATGTTTTTGAAACTTTAGCATCTTAGATCTTAGAAGTGTTGGCTTAAGGGACCTGTCCCAATGGGAGGAGTGGTTCTCCAAGGAACTGATGTTCTGTTAGTGGTTAAATGTGCAAGGAAATAAGACCCCGGAGGGATAATGTTAAAATAGCCAATTTGGTATTTTTTAACACTTTCCATAGTGCAGCAATGGCACGCTCCATGCAATGCATTATGTTACCTTTTTTATTTAACAAGTCTAGTTGAACAATCACATGAAAACACAATATTTGCAAATGTCATCATGAGCAATGAGCTCATGCTGTATGTGCTCAGTAAATGTACATGTCATGTCATCTGTATGTAATCATTAACATTAAGTGTTTAGGTCTGCGATTTATTATTTGCAGCTCATGTTTTATGACATGGTTTATTAAAAAAGAAAAAAGAAGGAAACATTTACTGGGATCATTTGGTTTTCAGGGTTATTGTATCCGTGACATTGCGTAATTTCTGTTGAAATATATTGCACCTCAAAAAGTGTTACAGTCACAGCTGCTAGCCTAATTGCACTACTATATTGAGTCTAATTATGATTTCCATGTTTTATTTGTATTTTATTTAAACTTAGAAATATATTTTTTAAGGTTTATGCTTGAGTACAAGTTCTGTCTATGTAATACCTCTGTGAACCCTGTTTGGGGACATTGGCCTATAAAAGACGATGTACTTAAGGGAAGAAATAAGAAAGAAACGGATAACTGACAGCTATTTGTCTGGGGATCACAAGGTTAAAGACTGAGGCCTGAACTTAAGAGGCCCATGGGAGCTTGAAGTAACCCCATGAAGAAAGGGAGGCTCTGGGCAGGGGCTTTCTGAACAGAGCATGTCCCGAGGGGAGCAGGGGCATAGTCAGCTGACTGGCGGACAGGCTGTGTACAGTCTGCATACATGTGTGAGCCACTGGAATCTGTGGCATGTGGCCCAATGCATTGTTCTCTAGAATCAGTAGTAATAACCCCCCATGAATGTTCACAAAGACATGATCAGGCAGATCTCAAAACAATTATACGAAACATCAGAGTTATGAAGGCCTGATGGATAACAAAAAGTGATATATTGCTACCAAAAATATATAGAAACCACTCTTTGCCACTGATATGATGACTCCAAAGCAGGATAATGAAAAACTTAGTTTGTACTCTAGAATCTATAGTAATGATAATGATCTATAGTTACTTATTCTGTCTTCAACATTTCAAATCTTATCGTGCTACAAAAAATAACATAACTAAATTTTCTCCATTAGTGCATAAAATATAGACACATGATAAACATTGTTCCCACAAAATGATTGTTCCAGCTTTAATTTATTGAGTGATAAGGTAATAATTATCAGGAGTCACAGTCCTAAAATATATATAAATAAATATCAAATTCAAGGTAGTTTGGTCTGTTTGTGATTATAGTTAAGGTTAGAATGAGTCTTCAGGACATTAATGTAAGTCAAAGTAATTTCAGTGCAAAATGCAACCTATTCCTCCCAAATGTTTATTAAATGTATCGAAAAACACCCCAACTCTGGTCTTCATCAGGGTCCCTTGTAGAAATAGGTCACCACCTCAGAGGCTTTGTGTTAATTCAACTCCGCTCAGTAGATCTTGTCATTTTAGTGCCTCAGATCTGGTCCTGGGTCTGACGCAGGAGGCGGAGGGGGAGCACCGCACGCAGGAAGACACTGGCAGGAAGTGGCTTGTCCTTTTACTGTAATCTCAGCAGGCTCACATGTAGTACACTATATAACAATGTATCTGCACTTAAAGCAAACACTTTTGTCCAGTTGACAGAATTAAAATGTTCTTTTTCTTTTGGATCGCTGAGGGATTACACAGACACACAAGTTCATCATGAATTCTGAAGTTCTGTGTAGTCTTTGAATTTTTGGATTTTTAGATGTATTTATTTTAATGTTTTTTTTTTATGAATAATTGTGACTAACATTCATACAACATTGCAAATGAGGCACTGTATAAGAACTATGTTAGCTTTTACATCAGTGGTTCCCAAACTGTGGTAGGGGTACTCCCATTGGTACACGGTATGACATAGGGATACACAAAGAGAGTTCCTGGGAAAATATTTCTTCTTATGACCCCTCAGAAGTGCTGAATTTTAAAAAAATATGATGCTTTATTGTATTATGTGTGCACCATTCAGAGATATTTTCTTAAAGTGCGCCAAGGGGATATACAACTGGTGATCAAAGTCTGATGAGGTACACAACTTTGACTAAATGTTTGGGAACCACTGTTTGACATTGTACAGTGGGCCGTTGTGTTTTTCTGTAGCATTGTTAAAAACATCCTTTGATCAAGTACTACATGAAATAGCCTTCCAATAAGCACAACACAGAGTTGACCTCGAAGAAGTCGCTTACAGTGCAAGAGATAAGCATACTTCCTTATTTTATACCATGGCCCATTTGACGGATGACCAATTGTTCTACTTGGCATCACACTGACATTAGAAGTGATGTGGAAGCTGGAAGCAGTTGAATGTATTTTTCTAGGTCTTTGTCTTTGCTGGTTTAAATGGCAGCTGCTTTACACTGTGTCCCAGGGGGACAGTACAGTTTGCTGTTTGTGTCTTGTACCATTAGACCATGTACAAATTGTTGTGGACAACTTTCTCTGTTGGCTGCACCTGTCCCCTCTGCTGGCCCTTGTTTGTTTACTTACTATGTGACGGTTACAGCCGGCCTCATGCTTCACTAACCAACCACTAGCAGCTGTGGCACTCTTGATTGTTTTGTAGTCTGGGAGGAGGGGTTTGCCAGTGTCTCTTGGCTGTAGGGTCGCAGCAATTGATCATAATAATCATGACTAGTCATCTCATCATAGTTGTAATCATTGTCTTGAGTATACAGGCTCTAAAATACAGGCCAAAAGACATATAGCAAAGGCAGTAGCATGATTAAATCACAATATCAAAAGCATCAATTTCAAAACAATGCTGGATTTTCATTAATAAAAGTATTCATTATCTTGAAGCTTTCAGTTTTTAAGTAAAAGAAAAATCTCATTGTACATTTGAAAGACGTTTGACTAGTGAAGAAAAATAATCACTGAATGCTAAAATAATTAGTTGGGGCCTGACTTTGCAGATAGATCTTCCTGCAGCTCGAAAGTTCTGAGAATGTTTCAGACCAATAAAGGCAAATGAAGTGTATTTTACAGAGTTACTGAAACTGTGAAAACCTTCAGTGACCCGCATGTTTTCCTCTGGAGGTGGCACCACTCAGAGTCACCACAATGCGTTTGGGAAGTTGAGCTTCATTGAGAGACTTTATTAAAGCCTCACTGTGTCTGAAGTAGCGATGTGTGCAAGGGGCACCTCCTGCATTACTGAGGCCGGGTGCCTTTTGTTCCCTTTGGGCTGAGGTGTGGTCTGTCTCAGACAAGGATTATCCCAAGCTAGTCCCAGGCCACTGGTCTATTGTGGTCCATAATCAAAGGATATATACATTTGCATATTTTAAATCTCATTACAATAAAGGTTTTACATTTAGATTTCTTATTTTTCTCAGCAAGTCACCTAAAAAATTATTAAAATAAAAATTCAAAGAATATTTAAAATATCTGGGCATTTTTCTGCTTGTCAAAACTCATGTGCAGGATATCCTCTGATTGTTGAAGCTTCTGAGGTAGCACATAATCCTATACTTGTCAACCATTTCTTCCCTATTATACATGTGTAGGTTTCGGAGCACAAAGTGAGTATTCTCCATGTAGTGAACTCATTGACCCTCCTGAGTGTGGCCCTGCCTATGCATGTGTCGAACCCTGTAACCTCCCCCTGTTCTCATACATACATAGACGTCCACATGCGCTCGGAAGATCAGACTTCACTGTCTGCGCTCAACACAATGAGGAATGCTAATCATTCACATTCATCTATTTTGTAATAACATCATTTCATCTATATACAAATTAATATGATCATTTCTAAAATGAAACAGTGCCTTTTGCTTATACTCCTGCTGCATATACAGAGCAGCAGAAGTCAAACCACAAGGTTACTTCAGTACCATGTGCCAAATCTGAGAATTGATTCCATCCAATTAGAAAAAACAATATGGTATAATGTGGAACAAGATATCTTTCTAGATACCTTACCATTTTAAAATCAGGATGCACAGTCAAAGGAAAAAGTTACAATAGAACTGATACTCTGTCTGTATGGTGAAATGTCACAAAGAACCTTCCCAACTCCGTTTACAGATTAATACGAATCAATCATAATTCTGTTTGAGAATGGAAGCCTAATGTCTTTTCAGCAGCTGCAATGACAGTATGATCTCATAAGCCAAAATGATCTACATCTGAGATTTATCTAAGTAAAACGTAAAAATATAGATTTGACTGCTTTGCAAGTTCCACTTTCAAATACACTTTTTAACATCTGTGAACAAAATATCAATTACTACCAAAAACATATATCATATCTATAAAATACAAAAAGAGTTTGCTACAGAGAACACTTTGCATATTAAGGAGAAATGGGAATAAGTAATTAACACAATAATAAGACTCTGGGAACTGGGAACTGACACTTGTGGAGGGATATAAACCTATGCATAAGTCAGTACTGAGTTTTAATTGAATGGAAAACTAAAAATGTTCACAACTCCCTTTATTGCATCTAAATTTGGTGAGACCTTGGATGAATGTTGGAGGACCTGCTGTTGGGTGGTTAATCATGTCCATATATTCTTAGACTGTCCTAAACTGACCATTTTTTAGAAAGATGTGGAGTGTGTAACTGAAAACTGTTTTGGTATCAAAATTGTACTATAGCTGTCCTATGTATTATAGGGATTTTCCATAAAACATTAGATCAAATCATTTAACTCTTAATTGCCAAAAACATGATGCAAATTTTTTTTTTACAAATGAAGACAGATGCATGGTCTTCAATCCAAGTCTATGTTTCAAAAGGATGACTGATGTATCTTTTATAGAAGCATTTTTGTGTGACCTTATGGTAAATATTATCAATAGTAAATGAGGAGCTTCTGAAAATGCATATAACTGTATCTACACCGTTATGTAATTTTCGTTTTGTATTTTTACTCCTGTTTCATAACTCTATAGCTTGCACCAAACTTTCTTAAAATAAAGTATAAAGTAAAATAAAACCCATTACCTAACATATATTTGATGATGACTATTTTATAACACGCATTCTTATTGGTGAAGTCAATTCTAGGCAAAGAAAAAAGTAACACAGTGCACCTTTAACTTAAGAACACTAAAAATTACCAAAATATGAACACGCCCTTTACGTGTTTGGATGTTTTTAAAAAGGAGCGTCCCTATTCCCGACTGAATGTGTGGTTAGGGACATCTGGCTTCACTAACTATGGGCTCTTGAAGGGGATTTCCACGACACCAGTGTACAGTATCTTGTGGTCTGATCGTACCCAGCATGCACTTGTCTGATTATGGCCGTGGGCTATGTATGTGCTGTAAGAGTGTCTTTCTTCACCTCTCAACCAATCTGTGTTTTTCTTCCTGTGAATTGGACCACAGCAGGCGCCCCCATGTCCATTTTAGATTGGAAAACATGGCGTAGGAAAAATGGACTGAATACAGATTGAGTTGTGCAGTTGTTAGTTTAGACGAATACAAACATTTACTTTTTAGGGGTTAACCAAAATGTTCAGTCCGATTTTAATGTAAGCAAAGGGGTTGGGTGTGTGAAAATGATATTAACAAAATCACAATATTAGAAGCCATAGTTAGTGCCACATGCTTTCCAATGGCCACCTGTCCCTCTTTTGGTTGTAGAATGTCCCTCTTTTTATATATGAATTATAAAATCCAATCCAATCCAATCCACTTTATTTCTATAGCACATTTCATAAACAACAGTTTCCAAAGTGCTGCACAAATACAGACTAAAAGCAACAATAATAATATAATAATAAAATAAATACTCATTAAACACAAATAAAACATATTAGTCCTAAAACAATAAACCAGTAAAATCAAATAAGTGCAAAACCATAAGATAGCAATAAATAAATAAAAAAACCATAAAATACATTAAAAATAAATAAATAAATAAATAAATAAAAGACACTGAGGACCACACAACTCATGCGGTGTTAAAAGCCAGAGAATAAAAGTGAGTCTTAAGACGAGACTTAAAACACTCGATGAAAAAATGTAAAATGTAAGATTTACATAGATAATGTGATTTTTTTTTCTCTACTGACTCTCAGGTTTATGATGTCAGCATCAGTCCATAGTCTAAAAATAAATTATGTTAATTGCTGTTATTATCTATGAGCTTAAATTTCATGGAGTTCATCCCTCTATGTTTCACCACATTCACATTTGATGCTGTATTAGGTCAGGGGCCACACTGTAAAATGGCTTCTTGTGTCTCTTTATTGAACCCGTTGAACCCATTTTCTACTAAAATTGTTACAGTAAGGCACATGACTATTGATGTTAGGGATTTGTTTTTAATCTAGATGTTTTGCTTTAACTTTGGTCGGCTCACATATTTTCACTAATATTTATTTAGTGCGAATGACACCTCAGATCTCATATATCGGCACAGTCCAACCTGCGTCAATGGTGAGCACAGAGGGGGAGTGGAAAAGCTGTGCTAGACAAAATATTATGAGAGAAGGATATCGACATGCGCAGACATCCTGTTCATCTGTTGCCTTCACTCGCTAATACAATGTGAAAAATGACCACTTTAAGTATACTAATCATACAGATAACATGGTAGTTTCTTTGAACCCAGAAGTATTTTTTCAAGCTTGTAAATATACAAGGCGTCTCATGTGTGGATGGACCTTCAATGTGAAAACCTGCAAAGAACGGCCAAGGAAGAAAAAAATCACAATGGTTCACAAAACAAAAAAAACAAATACAAATGACTATAAAAAAAACAACCAACCAACAAACAAACAAACAAACAAACAAACAAAAAACAGTAACAGACTTAATTATTGCCATTTAACACAAAAAACACCCAAATTCTACTAGTTTAAAATTATATAGGCATTTTCTTGACAATTAGAAATGACTGAATCTTGTTTTCTGTTAAAATACGATTAATTATACTGTCCTAGTAAACAATAATTTATCTCCTTGCTAAATAATTGTTTTTATATTTTGCTTGGCAGAACTCCATCAGACACAACCTGTCCCTGCACAGTCGCTTTGTGCGTATCCAGAACGAGGGCACAGGGAAGAGCTCCTGGTGGATGCTGAATCCTGAAGGAGGAAAGAATGGGAAGTCACCACGACGCAGAGCCGCCTCCATGGACAACAACAGCAAGTTCTCCAAGAGCCGGGGACGTGCCACCAAGAAGAAGGTTTTACCTACACTCATTTAATAACCCCTTCATATAAAGACAGCTCTCCCAGAGTTTATTAGTAGGTTTGGACAAAAGAAGCCGTAGTCTTCATGTACGCATTAGATGTTTATGCAGTGAGTAAAATTTGAAATAACTCATCTTTAACTCATCTTCTTGAGTGGGCCAAGTAGTAATCATACAGTAGTATCAGTAGTATCAGTAGTACAACAATAGCAGTAGTATAGTTGCAGCTGTTAAGATGAGACTATTGGTTTGTGTAAGACTTAGAGTTAGACAAACTTTATTGATACACAAGGGAAATTACTTGGACACAGTAGCTCACATATCACAATATATTATAATAACAAAGAGTACATTTAAAAAAAATAATGGTAATAATAAATTCTAAATAGGTAGCAAAAAAGATAGCAAATGGTAAATGGTTTATTTCTGCTTAAGTAATCCACTTTTCAATTGTACTGGAGATTTAGCTACATACAGTGAAAACAAAAGTAAAACAAATAGTTGTTCATCACAATTTATTTTTCCATAGATTATTTATTTATTAATTTTTTATGATTTATTTATTTATTTATTTGACATGGTTGTGCCTTTCAGATGGCAGTAGCTGACCTGGTTGACAGCAGCTCCCACAGCCCTTCTCCTCAGTACTCACACTGGCTCGGAAGCCCACACTCTCAGAGCAATGAAGACCTGGACTCCTGGAGCACCTTTAGGACCCGTACCAGCTCTGACGCCAGCACCCTGAGCGGCCACAGGTCTCCTTTCCCCTCTGAGCAGGACGAGGTGGGTGAGGCTGACATACACATGGGATACTCTGTGGGGCCCAAGTTAACCTCTACTCTACCCAGACTGTCTGAGGTGACAGGGTCCATAGCTCAAAGAGGATCAGAAAATACCATGGACAATCTCCTGGACAACCTCAACCTCATGTCAACCCAAAATTCCCAACTGGCATCTGACACAACACATACTTCAAATGGTGCTATGCATCAGAATAGCCCATTCCCTTCCTCCCACCATAAGAGCATGTACAGTCAGGTGAAGATGACCCCACTGCTCCCTGTGTGCATGCAGGCCACAAAGGCCAGTTTTGGGCTTTATGAGAACAGCTATAATTGTGCCCCTGTCCCCGAAGACCTTCTAGCATCAGATGGAGAAGCCACAAGGGGCTCTCTGATGAGGACTGGCTGCTTGTTGCCCCCCTACAATACCCAAAGTCATATAAGTCCACGCAATGAGGTTAAAATGCCAATTCCACAGTCTCACCAAAGCCCTCGGCCCTCTCGAGAATTGAATAGCTGCAACATGATACCACTCACGAGTTTGACTAGTTGCCCAGGGGCCCCTCCTCGACTGTCTCACACAACACACAGTAATCATTTTATGGTCTCTAGTAATAGTAAAGGCTACACTGAGCTAACTTTAGTGCACCCTCGTGGATATTACCCGGAGAGGCTGCCGAGTGACCTTGATAACATGTCGATAGAGAGGTTTGAGTGTGATATGGAGTCAGTACTACATGATACGCTGATGGACGGGGGAGCACTGGATTTTAACTTTGAACCAGCAGGAGCACAGGTCTTTCCACCCAGAGGGAAAAGCACTTCGCACAGCTGGGTGTCCAGCTAAGGCTTACTGTGAGCTTGTGTCTTATAATTTCCTATGAGAAAATATAGAGAACCACTGTTATATCCAGTAGCATATTCCCTTCCTATATTTAAGAAAGGATAGTTTAAATGTTTTATATGCAAAAAACAATGTCCTCCATCATTTATCCATATATGGCAAGACAATATGTGAACTTCAAGTTAATATTTTAGTTAAAATTAATGGTGGGCATAGATACATTTTAAAAATCTAGATTAATCTCATTTTTAAAAAATAAAATAATTAATCTAGATTAAAATGGCTCATTTAGAATATGTGTGCTACCTAAGTAATGACTACAAATAAGTCCTTGAGAAGAGGTTTCTTAAGACAAACATAACGTGTTGGTAATTCGTGATGTTGTTGTAATTACATTCTAATTAGTTTTAAATTGTGTAATATAAAATGACATAACTGCAAACCTAAAGCGAAGGAGTGAAATTCCCAGCTAGCAACGATGAGGTGCACAGTAACGCCGAGGTAGTTATCGTTGTTGACAAATGTCCAGTGGTCCTGGTCAGTGCTACACACCCCGCCTCTACCATCTTTTTATCCTTTGTAGCTTTCTCTGCAGCATACTGCTCATGTATTCTCCTAATGTTAGTTCGCCTCGCTGGTAGTTTATAAGATGGGTCACCTGTGGCTGCCTGGAGAACAAGCTCGAGCCCATCATCCTCAACCACGCTGATGGGTCGGTGCTAGTGGCAATCCACTGAGCAAGAAGGTTAGTTAGCTTGTCTGATAGAGCTGCGCTGATGGACTCGCCTCGGTTCTGCTCAAACAAAGTAGTTTGACAGTTCTTGACCTGGCATCAGCGTTCGTTAAGGGATGTTTTGCATTTAGGTGGTACTTGAGACTGGTAGAACTCCCTACAGTAAACTAATTCTGCATTGCATAAAGTGCAAACAACTTTAGACTTGTCGATGTCTCCATTGGGAAGCTTTTTAAAAATGAATTTTCCCTGAAGCAAACCCGGCGGCTTCATAGCTGCACCATGTTGGCATGTGGTTTTCGTTGTGATATTTCACAGTAGCTACAGGTTTGAAAACTCGTTGCCCCCACAGTGCAGTTCCACTAGGTATACATCCACACCAAAGGTGAAAGTCATAGTTCATGTCATAGTCATCATAGTTCGCTTAATATAGACCCAGCTCCCTGCCCAACTTTGAGAACAGATTAACTGCAGATTAATATTTTTAATGTCCCACATTATTGCAGCACATTAACGCTGATAACGGCCCACCACTAGTTTAAATACAATAATATAATCCGATATGACTTGTTCACAGTCTTTATGCATGGAATTACTAGTTGAGGTTTTACCAAAGTCAAACTCTCTTCAATATTTGTAGAATAAGTCTTTGTACAGTTATATGAATTGTAAATACTCTTTTTTATCAATCTTTTGTATATGAATGTTTGTTAGAGCAAGCATTTTGGATTTATGTATTGTATTGTGTGACTTTGCCATAATGAATTGTTTACATAAGTTTGTTCAAAGTGCCTAGAAATATTTAAACACATACCTCAATGTACTTCTGAAATGCTGAGAGACATAGTTATTGTTCAGCCATGATGGATTTAATGAGTACCCAATGTAGTAATCATATCATATAATTGTTTATCCTTCTGTATATGTTCAGTTCATGATGAATGTTGTGTGAATTACGATTTGTAAATAATACTTAAATATTAAAACAAGGCTGTCGGTCAGATTAAGTCCATGAATGTGGGTTTATTGGTAAACTAGTGCCTTTTTAATTGTTCATATACCAACGGTTGTTGAGCCATACAGAATTCTTTTTGGCCGGACTATTATCAGCTTCTCAGAACAAGAACTCCATCTTCTGGGCAAATATGGTAACGTCTGCCTTTTACAAATGACATACTTTTTTTTTTTTTTTTTTACCATTAATTGCATGAGCCACTATTTATTTTAATTCTATAGTTTGGTGGCTATAGCATTTAGAACACAGTTTGTCTTTTTAACATATTGTACAAAGAAATTTCAAATATAGACTTTATTCCAGGTTACAGTGCAAACTATAAAGTGCAGAGCAGCATATAATATAAACATTGATATAATGGGTGATACACTGGCAAAGCAAAAAAGTTTCAGGTTGAACTGCCCAAATAGAAAGAGTATTTTTAATAAGTGAAGCCTGTCTGTTGTTTCCCTGTATTTGCATGGGTTTAGTCTGGGTGCTCCTCCACCACCACCACCACCACACCAAAAATATGTACAAATTAACTCATCTGAGATGCTGAACCTGGATCTTTTCTAGTTGCAAAGTTGAAACAAAAACAACACAATAAGTGTAAAGAATTAGAAGAATGACAGTTTTAGAAATTGTGTTCAAGTGCATTTCCCTAC
>KN503943.1:0-12479 GCA_000787155.1 Scartelaos histophorus | reverse complement strand
CCTACAAAACTTGTGCAAATTCATTCCCTATCGCACCAGCTGAGCTGGAGCACATTGGTTTTGTATCATTTAGCAACAACACAAAAAATTTAACTGCAAATCAAATCAGTTACAAGTGCTTTCATCTGAATATTTTGAATATTTTATATCTGAGTGTTTTTAGAACTAAAAAGTACAACAAATCACTCTTCTTCACTGGATAAGACTGTATTTTATTCTCATTTATATTGTACTGAAAATAAATGCAACGTATAGGCCTATATTGAAAGGCAGTGTTATAGCAGTTATTGTCTGTTATAAGCTTTAGCACCCACCTGAATGTCACAGTCTACAGTAGTACATATGTGGGTATTGCACCTTAAAGAAAAGGCTATCCATAAATGCAAGTATTGTTTTTAAAAATATATATAATAAATATTTAAAGACATTGCCATTAAGCAGAGCAATTCTTGATTTGTATTCTGATTTAGAATTCCTGTTGCAGGTATGTTGCTTAAAATTTTGGTCATTATTTTACAATACCAAAACAAAAGTGAATTCCCGAATTTATCCACTGAAAAAATGTCTAATTAACTTTACTGATCCAAAGGGCGTAAAAGAAAAGGAAGCAACAATACTAGCAATATTAACCATGGAGAAGATTTTACACTCAATGCAGAGCAGATTGGAAGAATTCCTGCAAATTAAGAGTATAATATTAGTGCATAATATGAGTGTTGGGGATGATAAGCTCTTTTGGGTGTGGTATATACTCACTGTGATGCACGGCCATGCTGTTCTCCTTCCAGCCGTTGCCCTGGTACACCCTGCAGGTGTAAGTCTTAGGGGTCTCGTCTGTCATTGGGGCCCAGGTAAGGCGGCACAGGTTGGGGTAGACTAGGCTCACGTTGCTCCTCCTGCGGTCCTCTACATTCACATATATTACCTGATTTGGGACAGTAGTGCCCACTAGTCGACTGTCCTGTCTGTACTCACAGTAGGGCCCAGGGATCTGATAGGTGGGAGGAAACTCACAGTCCACCCTCACATTACGCTCCAAATATGTCAAACAGGGGAACATCTGAGGGCCACGAGGGGAGAACAGAAATGTGGATACTGAGCTCACTGTCAACACAGAACAGATGAACCCATGGTTACTAACTACGGCTACATCATAATTCACAGCAGCATTATGAAAAATATAAGAATGAATCATCTCAAATCACAGAGACAGAATGTAAGGCCAGCTCTATGTCACCATACAACAGCACCCTAACACTGCGCCCACTGTGGAGGAGCTTATGTAGGCTAAATTTACAGATACATACTGTGGGTCTGGGTCTGATGTGTGATATGGACGCTCCCCAAAATGAGGCAGGCTGCGGAGAACAGGTGCAGCTCCATGGCGACGAGCATCATCGGAGGAGAGGCTCCGCTTCGACCTGACGAAGTTCACCACGGGACAGCAAGTTACGACTCCACTGCCGACAGCAATAGTGCAAACATGAAACCTGCAAACCATGCAACATACAGTGTGATAGAAAAGAATGCCGTACCGGGCAGGCCTGGATGTGTGGTCCAGTCTGCTGCAGCCTGCGGATGACTACGCCCCTGCAGTGACTTTGCACTGCGGTAACTTACGACCTAGACACAAATGCGCGTTTAGTGCAAATGACAATGGTGGGTCTAGGAGCCTTCTCTGTCTACAGAAAAGGTGAAATGTCTGATAATAGGCTACAGCCCGTGATCGAGTATGTCTTACCTGTTATAAATCCCAGTCCAGTTAATTAATGCGCGGATTGGAGCGGAGCCCCCCAGTGCACATCCGCACAGAGCAGGTTGTAGTCTGCAACTCCCCCAAAACACACGCTTACATGGCCGTCATTTTTCACCTCACAACAGATTCAGGAGTAAGTGAATCTGAGTTCCTGAAAACAACATTTAATAAAGACAACACCAGGCTTAATTGTCGCCAGTCTTCAGTCAGGTTAATTAACCTAAAGTCTAAGAACATTCCTACTTTTAAGAATGCGTTTACTCCGGACAAGGCCACTAATCACCAAACGCTCTAAACTACAGACTTCTCAAGCATTTGGGAAATCAAATTAAGTTTTCTGTGGGGAAGAGCAAGAGCCCCCTCTAGAGGGCAAAATTAAGAACTACAACACACACAAATTACCGAAATGAAGAAATCAATGCCTTTGGTGACATGTAAGGACCAATGCAGAGGCGCTTCGAGGAAGGTTGGCTGTATGCAGTATGTGACATGTAAGGACAAATACAGCAGTTCTGAGGCTTATGTTGACTCAACACAATGAAACCCCCTGTATTTACTTCATTTAATAGACTGCTTGATTCATTTCATGGTCATCTGAAAAGATAATATTATAACCACTAATAACAATGTAGAGGAAAAAGCAGTTGTCCATATAGAGAGCATATGACCTTCGCAGACTGTAGCAGCAGGCAGCACAGAGCAGTGGTGGTCTGGAGTGAAGGGGGTCGCTGTGGCTTCTCTGCAGTGGATCAGCAGCAGCCTCCAGCAGAGTAGCAGTAGGATGCAGAGCAGATTTTAGCACCGATCATGCTTCCTATCTTAGTTATATCCATAAACATTTCAAATTAGATTAAATTTTATTGGAACAGCTGATTGATGATGCATGTTTAAAGTCCAGTTTCTATAGTGCCATCCTGCAGTGTGTTAGTCCCCTGAGACTGCTCCTGTAGTTCAGCAGCTGTCTGGGAAGGACCTTGAGAAAATAAATGAGCTCTGGGGATAAGAGAATACAGTAAAATACAGGAAGGACATCGTCATGTAGTGTAGTAGAAAATGTATGCAACATTTCACTCTAAATCCATCATTATTCATCCTCCTTTTAGTATTTTAAAGGTAACATCTCCTCTGTGTTTTAGTTGTAGTGTGGCACTTAAAGTAATCGAAAGTAATGAAAGTAGTTTCTGGATTGCCATACACTAAAGCTAAAGAATTGTTTGGTTTAGTTTACTTATGTGATGTTTTATAAAGTATAGTTTTCTGAATCTAAGATCCCATGATCTGTTCAGAAGAAGGACTTAACCTTGAATGAAAGTGAGATAGTTACATCTTCAGATACTGCAAAGTATCTGACATGCTAACTTAATCATCTGACAGCTGTTTTAGTGCTAACTTTGTTTCTAGAACCACAAAAATATGTTCCTTTCTGTCATTAAATTTCACTTTGTTTACTATTTTCTATACAAGATTTGTGTAAAGACATGTTATCCTCTCTTCTCTGCTAAAACACAGGCTCCAAATCAATACATATCCCTTATACAATAGTGAGAAATGTCCCCAAAGTCCAGTGGCGCTGCACCGCCCCCTCCTGCTGCTCTGTCCCCCTCCCTCTCTCTGCTCCCTTTTCTATAAGCCGACCTCTACTGTATCCAGCCCTGGCATCACACTGCAGACACCGAGGAGTGCTCAAACTGCATCTGCCAAGGTGAGTATCCTTTTATTACTGGGGCTAAACAGGAGAATGTGATAGTTGTTGAGTGGTGATTTCTGCTACAGGCACACAGGTCCTGAATGCTCTAGTGCTTCTGTAGAGTGATGTGCGAAAACACTGGAATCAGCGCTGAAGCAAATATTTGAGTGAAGGCGACACAGGGTTTAGGTTTAAAAGAAAATGTTGCATTGTCCCTGATTTTTTTTTTCAATTAGTGAGCAAATATTGTGATACATATATTGATTGTTCAGAATGGGATAGACTTTAAAGTTAGATTTGCTTCAGACCTGCACACCCTCCCTCTCATGTTTCTGAAATACAATATGCTCTTAAAGCAGCATCAGTCTGTGAAGACAATATATAACAGATGTGTAAATGTCTCTAACATGAATTTCTTGTCTATTTTATAGGATATTTTCCGAGAATGATCTTTCTGATGACAGTCTTGCTCTTTGGTAAGACCATTATCTCAGAGTGATTTTCATGTTCATACTGTACCTTACCTGTCTAACTCTGTACAGGAGTTGCCTCAGCCCAGAAGGTGATACAGTTGACCTACTGCTCGATAGATGAGCACAACCTCAGGATGGACTGCAAATACAGTGTTCCCGCTGAGTCGTCAGAAGTATACTGCAAGTACACTCAGGGTGAAAGGCTTTTCGACACAACTTTTCCTGATGAGGAGCAGCATGCACCATGGAGGACCCGCGCCAAAGTGCGCTTGTTTCCAGGCAACATCTGCAGATTCCTCTTTAAAAGTCTGCCCAACGGAAAGTCCAACTTCACATGCAACATCAAGACACCCGAGTCCAACATGGTATCCAAGACATCAGTGGTGGAAAAAAGTAAATGCAATTGTAGATTACATACACTCATTACATTTTCTATAAAACAAACATGAGTCTGAATCTTATGATATTTTTGCAGAACTCCTCCTGCCCTGCTCTGCCTGGAGTGTTCTGTTACATAGCTGCAGTGGTCTTCAGTTGACCTTGATGACATTACCTATGCTCCTGGGAATAAACTGGCTGTAAGTGCCAAACTACTGCAAATGTGAAAACTGCAGCCAATATCCAGCAACGCCTTTTGGACACTTCTGGAGATGTGTTTTTGCACAATGAGTTTAACTGGGTGACGGCACAATACTGTATATTTGGTATGTCATAGGCCTGTATACTCAGTTATATGCACTGAATAATAAGCACATGTATACTATGTACTACTACTGTATGTAGATATTTACCAGTGAGTTGTGTATGAGACAACTCCAACAGATATGACCTGGTTTGTCCAAACGCATGCCATACTCTAATCCTGGTTCTGCAATAGGATGATGCTTGTTACATTACAGACAGGAGGGATTCAGGTTTAATTAATTAATAGCAAAACGCTCTCTTTGAAAAATGTACCAGCTTTACAGTTAATGATTTGTCAGCACAAAAATGGTGCAGCCTAGCACAACTATCTGTGATTCATTAGGTTTCATCGCCATTTAAAGTGTCCCCTGCGTCTCCTGTAGTGTGCCAAATAATGAAAGGAGGCAGTCTTATACCACACTCTGTCTGACCCGGGACACATCTTACATCTAAAAGGCAAGGACAAAGAACATTACAACAGAAATTTAACTGCATGCATAAGCAATAAAGTTCTTCACAAAGAGGATGCTGCATATGTTCCTGTACTACTGCAAAAAAGACCCTAACACCTCTAATATTACTGTGCCTGAGCCATACCACAGTCTTAACCATAGACACAGACTGTACAAACTGTCATGCTACTGTTTTTTTTTCACTGATATTATAAAGAATTTATACTATTTATAGTTGAATAGGAAGTAGCCAAAGCACAATCATTTACTTGCACTGCTTATAATGTACTGTACTATGTTAATAAAACATATACAACTGCACTGAGCTCTGTTTTAATTTTCTTTTAAGTAAATACCTACATGAATCATTTTAAATGTAACACCAGTTCAGTCCAAATTATTGTTTTGTTTTAATTTATTTCTTTTTACATAGGCCTAGCAAGTGCTCTGGCCAAGCAGATTTTACATTGACAAGAAAATGAAGATAGCATAGACTGGAACTAATGTGCTCATTCCATTGTAAATTCATTGTTTATATATGTTTTTGTTTTTCTCCATTTCACTTCCTCTCTTTGGGCCTCATGTGCGTCTTTATTAAACGGCTTCTCCGTTGGACCGGTTTTTCCAGCGCAGGCGCAGAGGCGGGACACACCTGCTCCTGTTACCGGAAGTCACCGCCCTGTTGACCCTCCACGGCTCCCACAGGTGAGGCGGACCCTCCTAAAGCCTCCAAACATACAAACGTACATTTTTAATCTAATCTAATACTTGGACACATTCTCGCCGCGTAGAGCAATTCTAGTTTGTACAGAGACATTTTCAAAGGATAAAGCAGAAGATCCGTGACGTCCAAACTCATCGACATGATTGTTTGGGAACTGGTTTCGTTGTTTTTCTTCTGTTACGCTACGACTGGTGAGTCACTGTCAAAATACTCGGTAATCTTGACTTAACATAGAAGAATAGATCTTGATACAGTGTCTCGTAACTTCAATTAAAAGGCCAAATGTTTCCTAAGTTTCTCTTTTTTATTGAGGGCTTTAAGGTAAATAGCGTAGTTACGTGAGACAGGCCATAAGCGCCACCTGTAGCTGCAGCACGTCTGACTGCGCCTGTGCAGCTCCATAACACTCTTGAGGATTGTTTTGTCGTTTTGTAACCTAGTAGCATATTTATTGTTATGTACAAATATAAATACTGCACAGAACAACATTTTACTCAACTTTTCGTCACTGCATTGTTGTGTCCTTGGTTTCAGTCATTAGGTGTCAGAGTGTGTTGTAGTTTCAGTGTGTGACTCAGTGGCATGGCTCTTGCGTTTATCAGTGCATGCCTGAAACTCTCACAATATGCAAACAAGGAAGTCATGGAGCCTTGGTTTCATTTTACACCGCTTTAATGACAATGCGTATTCATCCCAGCAGAAACCACGTAAAACAAATACCTCCACTAAACCCACGAGGCCCTTGTTTTTCCATATATAGATGTTAATGCCTTTAATATAAACATGTTCTCAACCTTTGGGAAATGGTTTGTGACTGCCTAAGAGTTAATGATTGATGTAGTCCTGCGGAGGTTTGTTGGAATTTAAGCAGCTTCTGATTCACTAAAATGCCACAGAAACAATGAACAGAAGTTGTGCTCAATTACCAGAAACATAACTATCCATGGCTGTGTGTCATCTCAGTAACCACACAGCAGCTTCTTTTTTTTTGTATTTTTTTAACTTCTTTTATTTATAGTATTAATAGCTATTGTTAAAGTGCATTAATATTGTTAAGTTTGCAAAAGACTACACTTTTCTGGGCTGTAGTGTCAGGACTCTCTGTTGACAGATCACAGCCAGTTTAACTCATTATGAGCTAGGAGTATTGTTAATGAATAAAGTAAACATCTTCCTTTTTTCAGGTATATCTGGATTTTCAGTGACTACCAAAAATAACAATGTGCGTGTCAAAGAAAATGAAGGTAAGTTCATTACAATAAAGAAATGGCTGCTGTAAAGTGCTTGAAACAAAATACGTATTAAAAACATCCGTGTGTGGCCAAAACTTCCTTGTCAAAGCCTGATCTTGTCAGATCTCGGAAGCTAAGCAAAGCAGGGCTTGGTTAGTAGGTTGGGAGACCACTGGGAATTCCAGGAGCCACAGTGGGGCACAAGTTACTGTGTCCTCAGGCTACCCACACTCACCCGCATTGCCTAGTATGGAAGTGGAGTGTGTGTGAGTGTTGGTCAAAAGGGCCGATGGCACAGATTGGCACAGATTGGCACAGATTGGCAGCCTCGTTACTGTCAGTCTGCCCCTACAACAATAGTTTACCACCACAGAGTGTGAAGTGAATGAATAATACCTTAAGTTTTAAAGCGACTTTGAGTGTCTGGAAAATGGCTGTATAAGACTGCGTGATTATTATTATCATTATTAATATTATTATGATAAGTATAATAATTTCTCTAAACATTTGACTCAAATTGGTTTTGCTCTAACTCATCAGGAGTTGACCTTTCGTGCCAGTATTCTGCTGACTTTGGGAATGATGCAAGAGTAGAATGGAAATTTAAAGATCTCGAAGGTTCACAGACGTATGTGATTTTTGCTGGAAAACCAACAGGTAAAAATGTCTGCTTTATAAATATGTATTACAAATGAACCATTAATGTACTGTTGTTGTTTTTTTTGCAGTATCTTATGCTAGCAGAGTGACAATGTATGGCAGCAATCTGAGATTTACTTCAGTTACTGCCAAAGATAATGGCGTGTACGACTGTGAGGTCTCTGGACAAGGGCAGTTTGGTGAGGTCCGAGTGAAGCTAACTGTTTTGGGTCAGTAGATTTATTGTTAATTACAAAATAAAAAGCTGTTAAAATGATGTACTAATAATGATGTTTTTTCAGTGCCCCTAGGTGTTCCAGTTTGCAGGGTGCCCTCATCAGTGACAACAGGAAATACAGCTCTGCTCTCATGTCGGGTTAATGTTGGCTCTCCTCCTCCAACCTATAAGTGGTTCAAAGATAATGTCCTTCTTCCTGCAAACCCCAAAACGGTGTCTGGCTTCCAAAATTCAACCTATAAACTAAACGAGGAAAATGGCAATCTGGTTTGTTCACTTTCTTATCATGCCAAATAACAAAATTCAAATCTGTGCTCTTGTAAACATGCTTTTCCTTTCTTTAGGAGTTCAATCCTGCTTCAAAGGGGGATACAGCTTCTTACTACTGCATGGCTGAAAATGGTGCAGGTCCTCCTCAGCAGTGTAAAGCATCCAAAATGGAAGTTCGTAAGTAGCTCTTGGGATTTTTTGTTAACTGGATTTTATGGAAAAGTTAACGTCAAAGGAAATCTGTTACAAGCAAAGACGACCTTATAATTTGATGACCTGCCTTATTAGCTCTCATAATGTTATGTATTAAGCCAGAACATGTAGCCATAATGTGCAAACTGCCAATTCTTAGACCAGCAAAATTGCACTAGTGCATAAAAGCTGCACTTTAGAAATGTCATCATCATTGCCTGATCAATCTATGACATATTAAGTGAAATGCTTGTGTATTCCAGGTGACTTGAACACTGGAGGGATTGTAGCTGGAGTCATCATCTTTCTGCTTCTGTTGGCCTTACTTGGATTTGGCATCTGGTATGCGTACAAGAAAGGCTACATACCAAGTAAGCTAATTTTTCTGGTTGTTTTGTCTTTGTGTCATCAATTTTGTACAGTCCAATCTACCTTTATAGCCAAGGATTTTAGTGTGTTAGAAGTCCTCGAAATGTCACCTATAAACAAGAAGCTGAAACCCGTGAATATTGCACATTTTATAAACCTAATGTTCAATTGCTCTACCAGAACTCACAACAATAATAATAATTTAAATAAATAACAACATTAATAATCAAAAAATAATAAAAATGTGAAAAACATGGATCCTGTGTATTTTTATATTTTATGTTTTTGTTATATCACCAATTCCTGTACCATTGTCAAATTACACTAACACTTAAACCTTTTCTATTTTTGCTTCCACAGAGAAGAGCGACAAGTGAGTTCTTGTTTTTTCTATTTATAAAAATGTCATGTTTGCAATTACTTGATGTAAATATAACAATCTGTACCAGAATAAGTGTTTTGGCAGCTTACTTACATATTTCTACATGCATATTTCCCATAGACAAAAGCCAAATGTCGTCTACCAGCCACAGTCGGTGTACGGAGGGGAGGAGGATGATGATGTAGGTTTACTTTGAATTAACAACAGCATTCAAATACAGTGAAAAAAATAACATTCTTATTTTTATATTTTACAGGGGGAATTTAAACAGAAGTCATCGTTTGTTGTTTAGCTCCAAGTTTTTTCTGCTGTGATATGTATGTGCACTTTTATGTGTTTTTGAGTGCTCCTATAAGATTGATGAGTTGACTGGTTTGGCTTTTATTTTCCTTTAACTCAGAATCCTCTTGTTTTTATTTATGACATCATGAACTTGATACAGCTGTTAAATTCTGCTCAAAGAAAGACATGAATGGTGCTTGGGAATAAATGGAATATCCCTTGATGTTTTTACATTTTTCTGGAAATATGTTTGTATAGCCTGAATCGTTTTTTGTTTTTTGTTTTTAATGTTTGTAGTTATTTCTCTTTTAATTATTGTTTGCGAATTTTTGGATTCTAGCTCACAAAGAACTACATGGTTTGTCTCTTATAATATATAGATTAAACTCTAACAGGTTATTGCTTTAAAAATAGCTAATTTCTTGCTGTAGTTGTTATTACCACATAAAATAAATACAATAGCCTTATCAAAGTAAAGTGACCTACTAAACTTACCCATTAATATGTAACTTTTTCTTTGTTTTGATCTGTAAGTTTACTTGTAAGGATGTTGTGTCATTGAACAATAAACTGCCTTGTTATACATAGTGTTGACTGGCCTTTCTTTAGTGATGTGGGGACAGCACTGTTGGGTTTATCTGCTAAATAGTCTGATGATGGTGTCTGCCCCTTTAAAGGAGGAGGGCACAGCGCTGGAGCTCAAGCCTTTTTCCAGGCTGAAGCTGCGCCTGACACAGACTCGCCTCCATTCATAAATAAGACAAGACGTACAAGGGAATGACAAGCACATCTCGGCTCAGAGCGCAGCGGCTGTCAGAGCCCAGCAGGACCTCAGCATGTGCGCCTGGACCGGGGGCTGAGCGGGCGCACACTGCCCATGGCTGACCCTCCGGAGGCAGCTCTCTCCAAGTATCGGGGAAAAGCTGGGTTTGGTGTTTCTTTGCTCTTCCGCCTAACACGACTCACTCTGGGTAACCAGCTTCCGCTTACATACATTTTCACTAAATGAGCACAGAGTAGAGACGCCGAGGAGCTGACATACCGATGGAGCTGTGAGTTATGGCAGCCAAAGAAGACCTGTATGCCAAAGTGACCCCGAGGAGGCAGCGCCAGACCCGGCCGAGCACTATCAAACACGGCTCTACTCTGGACGTGCTGCTGTCCATGGGCTTCCCCCGGACCCGGGCGTGAGTACACTGTCTGTACCAGAAACCAGGAGATTAGATCACTGTCTGTTTGTACCCACCCTGCACACATGAACATGTAGAACTGCTTAAGATCAGTTTCAAAAGTGCGCACTATTTTAAGACTTGATGAATTTGCCTTTTAAGCTTTTCTGTAGGAACAATGAATTGGTAATTACAAGCAAAGAGAAGGCCTGTATTTAACGTGTGCATTTAGTATCAGATTATAAGGCTATTGAAGCTCTTTCAGCAGTGACATGGTGTGTGCTTTCAGACTTATCTGATGATTCAACTGCCTTTGTCAGGGTAGTCCTCCAAACACTTGTTTCCATTCATCTGAGACAAGATGTTGCAGCACATCCAGTCATACTCAGAGCTGGGTGTGAGAGTGTAGTGGATTATGTAAGAGGACATCTAAAAAACCTAAGCCTTGGTGTTCTTAAATGTAGCCCTACATGACTGAAGTATTGAGCCCATTACTCAAATATTAACAGCCTATGCTCTCTTGTCTAATTTTCTAACAATTATGCATCATCTGATAGTTTCTTTTTTGTGTTTAATACTGAGCACATATAGTGGCCGTGTCCTCTCACCCACACATGAACTAGAATCACATCTTTTATATTGTTCATTATTACCAGGTCATAGATCTTTTATGACTACTTTTTTGTCTGTAGCTCAATTGAAGGACAGATTAAAAGAATAACTTTTTTAACAGGAACATCACACATCTGCCTCTTTCCTTCATTTGTCTGTAGCTCATCTCATCTATTGTTTAATCGCCTGAATACAGCATTACCTCTGAACCTCCCAACTCAGCGGATAACTTCACAGACACTGTTTATTTTCTAACATCTATAATTAATGCAAGACTGTTACGTTACTTGATTGAGTGTGTAAAAGCATAATGAGGCATAATAATTTATCGTTACATCTGCCGGGGCTGAGTGACATTGCAGGGAGCCAGTGCCATGTCACTTTTGGCCATAGACATTAGACATTATTCCAGAAAATGCAAGATTTTAAAATGCCTTAATAGCTGCAGGTAAAAATGGCTGTATTCATAGTGTCTGGATGAATGATCACAATCAGACTTTTGTGTTTTAATGTGGATTTCGTGCTGAGTCACCCAGAGGTGGACAGCGTAATGAGAGATAGGAGCAGGAGGTCTCTGCTGACGGGGAATGATGGGCGGAAGCAGCGTCTGAAACTGATCCTGCTGTGAGATCATTTCGCTTCCTCCAGATTTTTCTGTTTGAGAATGTTTTTACACAGCCGCTGTGATATTACAGTTCAATAGGACGGTGTATGCCAATGCACTAGAATCAAAGTGCTACTGAAAGTCAAATATTATTTAGGTTTTACCGAGGAAATAGCCAGAAGGAAGCTCTTAAAATATCTGTTAACAAGTTACCAAGTACTGAAACTTCCTGGTGTATACTTTCAACTGTTAAATATTAATCTTTTTGTCTATTACGGTTTGGCTCGTCCAAATCTCCCTCGCCGTCTTTCTCATTCAGCTGAGATGGGCAAGCTTTCACCTGAGAAGCATGCTCCCCTGCAGCCCCAGGCCACAGAGCTGTGACTAGAAGCTTTGTATTATGTCTGTGTGTATCTGTGTGCATGGAGGATACACACAACTTTAAGAAGGGGATAGAAGTCCCCTCAGTTCAAGTATTTTGCTTCAGACTTAAGTCACTGGTCATGTGACAACTGTGAAATTGATCAGTTTTAAAATTTAAGTTATTACTGTCAAATTACTGTAATTCAGAATGATGTGTGTGTTTGTCCTGCCCTCAAAACCAGGAGCAAAGCCACTTTTCTAATTTACATATTCTTTTAAAACAAAATTGTGTTAGATATATATTTTTCCAGAGGGTTAACTAACTAACAACAACAACAACATTATTATTAT
>KN503942.1:0-14430 GCA_000787155.1 Scartelaos histophorus | reverse complement strand
ACAAGTTAACACTGTAAACGCAAATATAGTTGGTTTTAAGTATAATAATGTAGAGAAATATGGATTGAGCAAGTTTTGGAAGAAGGCCTGTCATGGAAATTACTATATCAACTTATCATTCAGTATATGAAAGCTGGAACAATATTATTTTGGGGTCTATATTTATCATGTTTTCTTTGCACTACTGGGAATTTTTGGTTATTTTTTGGCTTAAGCTGTAAAATTATGCATTAAAAACTTACATGATTTATTACAGAGGCAAATTAAGTATAAAATTACTAGAGAATAGAATAGTTTTTGTGGTTTAAATCTTGTTTTATTGTGTCTTTGGCATAAAGTAGCTTCAATATTATCTATTATCGTCTATATTTGAGTTTAACTGCAAAATTAAGTAAGTATTTTTCTTGTTTTTTACTATTTTCTATAAGTATAATCAATTAATACATTTTTAGCTATATTTTGATAGCTTCTGGCTTTTGAATATTATACAAAGAGTAGACTGCGAGGCTCTGATGACTTTCAAATTGCATATATTTATTTTTGCAAATGAACTTTTAATATATTGGACTTCAAAATGTGTTATCATGACAGGCCTTGCAATAAAATGGTTGATTATAGATGGGTGGGTATAGAGGGTGGTTGATTATAGATGAAGATTATCTCTAAAACTAGAACACTTCAAGGTTTGCACTGTCAAAGCAGTATCAATGCTATACTAAAACTGTGTTGTGCATGGAGCAGTGTAGTAAGCAAGTAGTAACCTCACATAATGCCAAATAACATCACTAATACAATAAGAAAAACCTTTAAAACGTTTGCTGGTGGTCATAATGTTATGCTTGATTGGCAACCTAAGATCCGTACAGTTATAATACCCACGTGGAGCTCAGATGAGTCGAGCTTTGAGACTGATAAAGATATATGCTTCTCTTAGTTGTATTGCAGCTTACAACAGTGCAGTGTCTTGTCAGAACGGCTTTGGTATGTGGCTCCGTATAGACTACAGTAAGGCGCAGCTTTACCCCTTCTCGCTCAGATCGATCAATTCTGAATAAGTTATTTGATGGTTAACTGAAACCAGGATGTAGTTAAGTTTGTATCGTTTGACCTGTACTTATCTCAAGCTTCCAGAAACATGGTGCTACAGCGGTTTTTGACATTTATGGTGACTAATACTAGAAATAAATGACACAAAGAGAACACATTTTGGACCATATGGGAGATTTGAACATGTTAAAACACACAGTAAAGTGTACAGAGGACCACTTGTAAATGCGTACCATTCACTTACAGTATTTCAGTAGCCTTCTGTGCTAACCTCATTATTGCTGCTTATTTAGCTGCTTCCACTTAAATGACAATACCCGATATTGTCATTTAACGGTGCAAACCAAAGCATAGGGCTTCCACCAGTCACTCAGCTCTTCTTGAAGCACTGTTGTGAGAAAAAAGTAACATTTGCCATATACCTGCTATGCATTGTTAGAGCATGGACGCACTTTTCAATATCATGCAATAAGAATACGAGCTTCTTCCTATCACCAATACTTTGCGAAATAGCAATTATGATGTAATGGGTGTTAGTTTAAACTGTGTAAGATGTTTTTATATAATGTTTTCAGATGGGGTGTTCTGAATGTAATCTTAAATGTTGAAAGTATCAGAAAGCTCAGGATTCAGTGTCCGAATGTTACTGTAAACACTGTAATGTATGAAAATGTAGATATGGCAAAAACAAGCTATATTTTTGAGAATGTGCTTTGTCCAAATGAATGAAATTGAGCCTAATACAGCAATGTATGTTGAGGTATTGGGCCAAGTCTGGTCACTTGAATTAAGTCATTGTTTGTGTAACATGCAAGTCACTAATTAAGGCTGTAACATTCAGCCCATGTCATGTAAGGCTGTTTTATCAAGAGAGTTGCACCTATTGTCCCTATAGTCATATGCATCGGTAACACTAAGGAAAACTCATTCATGCACGTTTAGCATAAGTTAAAGGTGCACTGTGTAACTTTTCTGGAGAGGGTCAGCAATCTGTTTGTCTCCATGGAGATGTCATGCATTTATGCAGCTATAGGTGTTTAAATTCTCAAAAATATCTTTAAAAACATCAGATCCTACAGTGAGGTGAGTGAGCTTGCCTCTCCACAAATCTAACCTGTAATTTGGCTTGCTAGTTTCCATGGAGATTCATCGTAACATTGTGGCCATACTGTGGAACATGCTAAGCACATGCAGACAAGCAGGTGACGGACCCTCCACCAGAAAAGTTACACAGTGGTTCTTTTAATACTGTGTCAGTGATGTTACTTATTCATTGGTTCCATTTTCATGCCGTGGAGCCATTTTGAGATCTTCTTACTATTTAAAAGATAGAAGATTCTGTTCACAAAAGCTTAAAGAGTGTTTTCAAGTATGTTTCACCCTGGTGTCCTTCAAACTCAGATCAGAATCAGTGAGGAGTGAAAAAGGCTGATGCACTATAAAAATGGTAAAAGCCTTTATTATTACATGGCAAAAGTAAAAAAAAAAACAATAAAACAGCCATTTAAGAAACTTTTGCCATGAAATGATAAAATATTTGGTTTTGATCCATTAATTGACCCGTTTTTTTCTTATATTACGGATAACTAATGTAATTAAAATCATTATCTGGACTTCAGTATCTCATCTTCAGTCAAATTATGGCTAAATTATTGAATGGATCCTTTATTAAGGCATTAATAAAGTATCTGAGTTAGTCTTTAGTGTTACAGATGCATATTTTTAAATGTATTTTGCACTGATTCCTCCACATTGTCTCTAAGCCGTTGTTTGGTTTTTCATTTATTGCATGTTTTTTTTCCCCTCTTGAAGATGTACCTGAAGATGTGAGTACTATGAAGTCACCAGTAGGGGGAGTAGTCAGCAAGTTGTGTTAATTGAGACTTCAGTAGAATTATACTGCATCACTATTTATGATCCGACAGTTTTACTCAAACAACACTGCTGCTCTGTGCACTTAGTACTGTTAAAGTCCATATGAGTCTAAACACAGCCATAGATCACCCGTGAACACTTAAAGGAGAAACATTCGTGACAACCGTGCACTAATTAAGTCAAATTTCGCTCAACTGGCATCAGACTACGGTTTGTGTGTTTTAATTGATTTACTTTTAGGTTTTTTGGTTTGAAAAGCCGCACTGTAAATGACCATTACTGTGGAAATCCAACCTGTCACCTAATAAAAGAAGCTTGAAAAAAGAAATGTGTGTTTTTTTTCTCAATTACGTGGAAAAAATGGCACCTCAGGCCAATGTATTTGTTCATGTAACTTAGAAACTGTTTGTTATGTAACTTATAAATATACAAAACACTGTCTTGGGCGTAATAACATAACTAATCTATGTTATAATGTTTCCTCATCGAAAACATAGAGAGTTTTGTGTCATTTATACATGTTTAACACCCAAACCCTATAGACTGAGTTCTGAAAACACTAATGTGAGTATACAGGAAGTGCTCCACTGTGTTTTTAAACTCCATATACCTTTTTGAGAATCATTTGAATAATTTCAACCCTAGAATTCTCCATTTCTGCTGAACAAAAGATAAATCGTAGCTGTTAACTTGAAAACTGCATCACAAGGTCGAACGGAGCATTTTGAGCTTTGGAGATGCAGACAGACTAATGTGAATGAAACAAAACACAACTCCAGGTTCATACTCCAACTAATATGGCGAAAAAGAGTCAATTTCACGTAATATCGGGCTTTTAACCCTCACCTTTATTTATAAATGGTAGGAGGCTTGTTTTGGTGACTGCTGATGGAAAAATAGAAAGGATATGACAAGGATAAGACAGAGTTTAATGTATAAAGTTAGACTTTTATTTTGTAGGCATACGCTGTATATAACAGTAAACTCCATTTGATCATTTCCATTTAAAGATCTCAGTTCAATGCGTGTTTTAAATAAAAAATGACTTCAGTAACAGTATTTGTATGGTATGTTACATTCACATAGGGGGAAATATTTTTGGTCAAAAACAGGTAAGATTTGATTTGATATTTTGTTAAAACCTCTTAAATCTGTCAATGATGAAACGTATCCACAAGTAACAGCTGTTTTTCTGTGGATGAATTTTGGCACTTCATTTTAATTTCATAGGAAGACAACAGGTTAATTCATTTGTTACATGCCTCTAAGGCCTAACATAATGTAAACATTTTAAGTGCTAAATACAATGTACCAATACAATAGGTTAACTTTTGAAATCAAAACAGGAATGAGATCATTGACCAGGAGAGGCTGAATCTAAAGGCTTAAAGTGACATAATGCAATATCAAATTTCTCTTTTACAAACAAAATATTACAGAGAGGATTCAGTCAGTGCAAAATTGGGTTAAGTGCATTTGCTGTAAGTGCTGTTAAAGTACAGTTAAATGTGAGATCACAGGTTAAAACATGACAAATGACGTCATACATTGCAATTTATTTATTTTTTTGCTAATCGCGCTATTTTAATATATTTTTTCATGTATATGCCTGGATAATTAAGGTAAAGGTAAAATAAATAAATTATAAAGTACATCTAAAAACTGGTGGAACATTTCAGTATTGAAGCTTTTTGGGTAATCAATAGCAAAATAAAAGAGCTTTGAATCATTATTATATTTCTTTCTAATAGCAGGGCAATGTTAGGACTGCTAGGAAGTAAAGTTAAGTCTTTTATCGGTGTGCCACATTCTGGTCAAATGGTCAAAGTTTAGTTGGGATTCAGAAGTGTCAGTGGGAGACCTTGTTTATATATAATGCCACTTTAAGTCTTCAGATCCTCACCTCTAGTTTTCTCCATCCTCTATGGTTACATTCAGTCAGTCGGTTCTTGTTTGCCTTTTTTGAAGATATATAGATGCACGTTAGCTTATTTTAGCATATACTGTAGACAGTGTTGGCGCCGCTGCAAAAGAAATGGACTTTGTTGCGTTCCACTTTAAGTTAACATCACATTAACGACTACAGAGCGCCGGAGAAAAGCCTTAGTAACTATGGGAGAAGAGAGCACATGCATTGCTGTATTATTACTCGCACTGACAAAAACCAAAAGCCAGTCTAAAATGTCTTTTTTTTCAACAGATAAAAATAACATTGTATATTTTAGTGCATTAGAACCATACAGATAGATAGTATTTTTTAGCTTACAATGTTGGATAAGCTTGCTTACAGTACTGTAGCTTGGGTTGTCACAAAATGGAGAGCTCCAATGAACAGGCACCTGCAATACACCAGGGAGGGATGTGGGCTATTTTTGGAAATGCAGCAGTGAGAGGAGAGGGTGGGGGGGCTGGTTAGGGCGCAGACCCCTACTGGCCGTGGGTGACACTGCAGGGGCGATGATGGGGTGGGCAGATGAAAAGTTATGGACAGAGACAGCAGGCTAAGTCATCTCCACCTCTCGCTCAATCCCGACATATTTAAGGGCATCTGCTTGACTGTATCTGTGAAAGAGAAGCATAAGGAGAAACTGTTATTAACTCTGTGCCATATGCAGTGATGGGAAAAATACTGAAAATGTATTTAGTTATAGAATACTGGCATAAAAATGTATATTGTAACATATTCCAATATATGGTCCAATCAGAGTACTGTAATTTGAATACTTAGAATACTTTTACACCGAAATGCATTTAAATTTGTGTAAAAAATATGCATAGAATAAAAAAACAGCTTTATTGCTTTCACCATGTATTATGCATTTCCTATTGGAAGTTAGAGAAGGAAATATCTCACATGCACACGCGATAAGATACTTATTCTATTTTTCTGACTGAACAGTTTGAAGCTTAAATTGTGTGTTTAAGTACTGCATTGTATTCCTTAGATTTTAGGAAAGTAACTGTATTCTGAATACCAATAAATACAAGAGTAACTGTACTGCAATACAGTTACTCAAAATGTGTATTCTGGATACACATTTTTGGCACATGTATTCAGTTACTTCCCAACAGTGACCATATATTTTAAAAATATTTTATATGTAGCAAACCAAGACTTTGCTCAAAGTATTCAGATATAGAGGACAAACAGCTAATAGTTCCTACTGAAGGCAACGAAAACAGAGCTTCAACAAATTAACATCATGGAGAAAACAACCCGTCCTTACAGTGGGAATGTTTTATTTTAAGCAGTTTATAAATATTAGTTTTAACATAATGATTGTGTTATGGATACATATTATGTAACTATACTACATGTCCCAGTTTGTCAAGAGACTATTTTTAGAACCTGGTATACACTGTGCTTTGTGGCTGTGACAGGAAGGGCATCTGACGTAATAACCTGCTGAATCACCATGCAACTCAAAGGTACATTAAAGGTGCATTGTGTAACTTTTCTGGTGGAGGGTCCGCCAAATCCTTTTCTCCATGGAGATGTTATTGCTTTGTCTGGACTGTTTTACAATATTAAACCTGTCTATCTCCACGGAGACCAAACCAAACCAAGTTACAGGACAGATCTGTGGAGAGGCAACTCTGCTTACAGTCAAAATACATGTTTTTTAGTTATTTTTGAGTTACAAAACCACCTGCATTTTGATAAATGTAAGATAGAGCTGCTTAATGTCATACTGTGGAACATTCCAGGCAGGACAGTGACATATACATACTTAATGTTATTGCTTTATCGAGCATGTTCCACAGTTTGACATTAGAATGATTTATCTCATGGAAACAAGCAAGCGTCAACAGTTACAAGTCAGATCTGTGTAATGGGCTCCTATGGAACATTCTAACACAAGAGCAAAACAGTTATTTTATATCTATAGTGTTTACCTGTAGTCAAAGAAGAGCTCCTCTCCTTGCAGTATCGCTCGTTTGGCAAAGATCCCTATCCGGTGGTCCCCGTTCACCATCACCACTGATATATAAGAAAAACACATTTAGTTCCAAAACCCACACACATCTATAGTCTACTAACATATAACATACCTTTGGCGTAGCAGTTGGGGTTGACTGAATGGTTGGCAAAGCGGATTTTGTTGCCTTTACGAGTGGCATCAACAACAAAGTCTACTAAGAGAAACCAAGAGATTAGGACAGGTGTAAACGGCAGCAGCTGTAACACAGGCTGCAGGCTGAGGAGAGGCAGGGAGGACTTGCCATTGTTCAGGTTGAAAAGGAAACTGGACATGTACTTGTCATAGATCCGCCCACGCCGGTCTGCCTCGTCCTGGGAGATGAGCTGCAAACAACAAACAACTCAGTCAAAAATGTAACTGGGGCAGGACTAGAGAATGAAAATGCATGTTTTTTGCCAGTTGTTGCATGGATATTTTTTCATCAAATTTAACAGGAAGAGACCGTTATTAATTTAAAAAGAGAAACTGCAAAATTGTCTAAAAGCTGATTAAAAATATGCATTTGGGTTTGCAGGTGGTAAAAATGATGATGCATGAAAGAGAACATATAATCGGTACGCATATACACAACTTTAACTTCATAAATCATACATACACATGAAAAAATAAATAAATAAATAAACAATAGGTGCAAACATACCTCTCCACAGTACTCGGATATAAACTCATTTTTCTGGACAGGTTCTTTGATGAAGGTGCCCCAACCGGCCACATCCGAGGGAGCCAAGAGCAAGTGCTACAAAGACAATTTAAAAATACTAATATTATTTTCAAGAATGTGTTATATACTTGTGCAGGGACTATTCAAATGGATGGACAATGTTTAAAATGTGTGTAGTTTAAAGTTTAGATATGATCCAAAAATGTACTTAAGAGAAGGAGGACATCTGGATCAGAATTTAAACGTTAATTCTCTTTTATGTGTCAAAATGGCTTTTATTGCTACTTCAGATGATTTCAGCTCAGTGGGGAAAAAATAACACGCAATTTATATTTATATCAACATATTTAAAATGTTGATATGTGGACATTTCTTCCCTGTACCTTCTTGAGTCCTCTCTGGATGGAGCAGTTCTTGCAGGACACCACTTTACTGTCCCAGTGGTCGGCCGCTCCACACGTCATGCACAGATCTGGGTCACACTCCCTCACGGCCAGATAACACGGGCACTGCTTTGTGTTACACTGAGTCTTACACCTGCAGCCTGGGAACCGGTTTTGACCTGCAAACGACAATGGGATATTTAGATTTAAAAGCAAGAGACGTCCTGCAAAAACGGCGAGTTAAACACCTTTGAATTCAAGGGTGTGTCTTGGCTTTTTACTGGGGTTGCCCACGGGGACACTTTATTATGCAAGAGTGACATTAGGACTCAGGACTCAAGTCTGGAAGGGTTAAACTGTTGGATAAAATTGAACTTAGAGGAGCTCATTCTCAAACAGTTCTGCTCAAACTCCATACAGATGAACAACTCACCCTTATGTAACAGATAATGTCCTGCCAATCACTATTTCATCTTTGCACTGTTTCTTCTTACCCATCTCCCCTATATATATTTGTATTACTATATTTTTATATTTTATTTGAGCTTGCACATATACATTTGTAATATTATGCTTTATTTTACACCAGCATCTTGCTATTTTTGCTACTTGTGAGCTACTGTGTCCAAATAACTTTCCTTACGGATTAATAAAGCTGGTCAAAGTCTAACTTGTAAATGGTTCCTAAATACACTGCCATGATTAATTTGAGTTTAATTTGTAGATTTTGACTTGAAAATGTCTCTCTTAGCTAATTAAAGCATTTCAATTTATTTATTTATTTACTCAATCCATTGTTTTCTTAAATGTTTATTAAAAATATCTAAACTAGAGTTGAAAATGTCTCTCTTAGCTAATTAAAGTATTTCAATTTATTTATTTACTCAATTGTTTTCTCAAATGTTTATTAAAAATATCTAAACGAGAGCGAAACAACATTTTCTGTATTCAAATGATTTCAGATAAAGCAGATATTGTTTTCTTTAGTTTAGAGCGATATATTGTGTTTTGATTGAGTCATCAGTTCATATGCAGCGTCTCTAACACTGACACAGCCTCCTGAATAATGCAGAGGATCTCCGTGTCTAGGCCCTCTGGTGGTAGAAATCTCCTCTGCGTGCGGTAACATTACACCATGTGGACCAATGGGGGGATCAAAAAGAATAAGTGAAAGTCTTCCCAGCACTTGAAGCGAAACATTAGTTAAACGTCTCATTTAGGGCCTTTGCGTGTGTGTGTGTGTGATTCTTTTGACTGAGTTTAGCCACAGCTGTCTGACTCATCACAACTCAGAAGACGACGTTGTATTCCAGCCAACCGCTTGTCACTTTTCTTTGATTTGCCTCCAGATCGCTGAGGAGAGCACATGTGAGGCCAGAGATGCTTCCTGTTTGGCAAAGCTTAGTCAGTGTGCGGGAACAGGCAGGTTTATACAGCGTCTGTGACTAATCGCACAAAACCATCTTTCTAAAGCATAAATAAATGTGGACTTATCCGTTTTATGTTTGGGTGGCGAAATGAGAACCGAGCCAAAGGTCAGATCTCGGAAGCAGGATTAAGGAGGAGGGCTTAGTCTTAAAGATGCAAAGTGTAACTTTTCTGTCACCTGCTTGTATATACTAGATATTACTGTTTTATCTGGAATGTCCTGGCATTGCTTTACGATTGTATTTCTTGCATTTATTGTTATTTGCATTTACTGTTTTGCATTAATATGTTTTTTTGTTTTGAGTTTTTTTTAACCTAAAATGTGCATTCTCAGTGTAAGTGGACTTGCCGCTCCACAGATCTGGCATGTGAGACGGCCCTGTGGTTGTCTCCATAAAGATGCATAATTGCAATGTCATGCTGTGGAAAATTTCAGGCAATATTTCCCTGAAGAGAAGATGATTGACTGTCCACCACCAGAAAAGCCTTTAAACAAATCATCCAGAACCATGTTTCTAAAGCATAAATAAACACCGACTTATCCGTTTTATGTTCGAGTGGGTGAAATGAGAATCTATCCAAAGGTCAGCTGATTTCGTCACGGAAGCAAAGCGGGTTTAAGGAGGAGGAGGGCTGATCTAACACAAATCATCCAGAACCATCTTTGTAAAGCATAAATAAAAATGGTCTTTCCATCTTTTATGCAGGTTCACGTAGGAGTGAGTCGTATGACAAGCAACCCAAAGGCAAAGTAATATGATAATGCATTAGTCTTATATTATATAACACATTTCCAGATACTCAAAGTTCATGTACAGTTTTGTGCGTTACTCATTCACTCCATATTCAGTAGTGGTAAGATTCTAATGGAGGCTGCCAGTCTGCAAGGAGCAAGGCAGGTGATGTGTCTTGCCCAAGGACATAACTACAGTTTCCAATAGAGCTACTGCCAATATATCGATTTGCCGATACACCAGTCTGTCTTTCAATATTTTCACTTAAGCACATGGGCTAGCGGCTTCATTTACACCCTTAAATGTGTAGAGATAATTGGACAAAACTTGAGAACACAACTCTCGTAAATGGTACAAAAAAGGGGCTGTGGACGAGTTTGTAGTAAATTTAAATTACAGAGCTTATTGGACATCCATTCCTCTTTATTCTATACAATCGATGTGGTAATCAGCCATGAAAAAAGCCATACTGTATCTGTCAGTCTCTAATTGACAACGAGATTTGATTGATTTCCGCTTGAACCAGACTATATTGACGTAGTGTCCTTGGGCAAGACACGTCACCCACCTTGCTTATTTATGAGAATGGCGTGAGTGACTGATTGATTGTTAGAAGGGGTTGAGGGGCGGCTGTCAAGTGATAAAGCGACATAAGCTATTAGAAAAGCGTTTGATTTGTCGCCCATGTTGCCCACCTCCACAATAGATTTATGCCAGAGGTTGACACACACACACACACACACACACACACACACACACACACACACACTCGTCCGCCGTGTGGCTGCTGGGGGAATGGCAGCTCTGGGTCATTTGTGCTGCAGTAACACACCCTCCTCCCTGAGCTGGAGGACACTCTCTCCCCTGACTCCAAAATACTGCAGAATCATTTTACATTCTGCCTCTGCTCTGTGCTCTGAGTAACCAACCAGATACAAACATAAGGCAGACGAAGGGTAGAAATAAGTGAAATATACTGTGCAACTTTTTAAAGAAACTGATCACACTGTACCGCACTTTTTACCTCTACTTGAGTGAAACTATTTTGAAGTAACAGTACTAAGTTATTACTCCTGCAAGGTTATTAGATATGACTTTTAAAGGTCACTGTATAACTTTTCTAATGGAGGGTCAAAGGAGATGTTCCTGACTTGTCTCAAATGTTTCACAGTATGGCATAAAACCTTTCTATCTTCACAAATGCCAAACAAGACAAATTACAGATCAGATCTGTGGAGAGGCAACTCCGCTCACAGTCAGAATACCTGTTTTTCTAGGTATTTTTGAGCTATAAATCAGCTGTAATTGAACAAATGTAAGGCAGAGCTGTGGAACAAACTGTGGAACAAACAAGCAGGTGACAGACCCTAACCAAAAAGTTACATAGTGCACCTTTAAAGTTTGAAAATATCCAAATTTACATTAAATTTCAAGCTATGCCTGCTGGATTAAAAAGTGAAAAATTTATAAAATCTGATATTACTTCTAACTACTCACACTTATTTCTATTTGAGTAATATTATGAACGATTCTGAAATAATAAGTAAGTAAATATAGTAGTGAATAAAGTGAATATTATTACTTAAAGGTGCACTGTGGAAATGTTCTTGTGGAATATCCAAAAGCCTTGGCCTAGTTATAGGTCAGATCTATGGAGCGGTGTGTCTCAGTGTATGTAGAATGCTGTTTTTCATGGTATTTTTTAGCAATAAACACCTTTAATAGAATAAACACAAAATAGACAAGTTTAAAACAGTATGGTGGAACATTCCAGCCCAAATGATCATAGCTCCATGGAAACAAGCAGGCGGTGGACCCTCTGTGCACATTTAAGTATAATCTTGGCTACTCTACCCCCATATCTTACAGTGTGCAGACTTACTCATATGCAATAATAAAAGTGCATGCATCAGTGAAGCTTACAGTAAGATGACACTCACACTCAGTCTTGCACTGGCAGAACTTCTCACAGAAGTTCTGGGTCATGACACAGGGGCAGGAGCTGTCGCACGGGTGGTCCGGGTGGTCACATGGCTGGTAGTTATACACCTGACTGGACGAGTTATCTGGACCAGCAGAGGACAGAGCATCAGAACAGCAGTGTAACCTTGAGGTGAGTCATTTGAGAAGGGAGTACCTTTCTTTAGCTGTATCTTTGCCCATAACCTGCACCAAGAGCAAAACTCAGTCAGTTTGAGGAACAACTAAACACATACAAAGAAAATTTGCAATTTTACCTGTGTTTTCTTTTCTTCTTTTGAGGAGAGATGCCACCATCCACCAGTGGAACTCTGTGGATCAAGACTTCCTTTGCAGCAAACTCATATACCTAAAACAAATGATATAATGAGCACGTACGTTTATGGTTTACCTAGGAAATAATACATTCCTATGTGTGTAGTGAAATGCTGAAAATTACACCACAGAACTTCCACTTCCTTTGAGTCTCTGATTTAAAAACCCTGAACGTCTAAACACACGAGCTGATAGGGCTGCCAAACCCCAGTCTGGGTCTGCTCCCTGAGACTCAGGCATGCATAATCATAGAGCAGCTCACCACATCTCCATGGCAGGAGGACAAAAACACACACTGGACATTCTCTGACTCAAAAACACAACCAGAAAAGTATTTGTCTATCGGTTAAGGAATTTAGTGTTTCCAGTGTGCTGGATGTGAACTACCTGTAGGTAAACTTCTCAGCCTTGAAGACTTGAAGACAAACATGTCCCATATGAACAGAAAATAGGAGGCCAGTCTCCATCTGGTAAACATCTATGTTTATTGTGCTACATACCATTCTGTGTGAAGTTCACCCAATTATCCACATGACCAGCCCGCAACAAGAAAATGGTAATACTCCACCACAATGGTGCAATGTTTGTCCGTGTGAGTCAACAACCAAGTTCTAGGACATTTATGATTTACTCACATGACGTCAGACTAGCCCTGACTTAAAGCTGGTTATCCGGTCTGACTTGTCCCTTGTGTATCAGTAGGATTCACATGCATGGCTTTTTGGCAGAGTGCACAGCTGAGTCAGACGGGCCAAGGCATTGCTTGTGGACCACCCTCACACCACCAGCCGGCTCTTATATCATAACACACTGATCTGCATCAAACGCTTTCTTTTGTCTTTGCAATCAATAAAATGCTTTATAAACAGATGCAGACATTGCACAGTGATGCTATTTGTATCAAAATGCTGCTTTTAAAGAATAATTAAATCTATTCTTAACAGGAAAAAGTGAGATTCCCAGTTTCGGGCTTACTAACCTCATTTTAGTCTTTGATACAGACAAAAAAGTGTCAGTGCTGTAAGATCAGGAGTGAAATATGTTGTGACAATATGCTAGCGTGTTGTGAGTGCTGACAGCTGACCGAGTGCTAAGTATGAACACCTCTTTGCAGTTCTTGGTGCCGATGAGGCGTGCGATGGAGCAGAAGTTGTTGAAGTATGTGCCGTGAAGGACTCTGAAGAGAGACTCCTCTGCTCCGGTCCACTCCACACAGCAACCCTGAGGGTCCGCCTCCTCCTCTCCAACTCGCACTTTAGTGGGCGTCTGGCACCGAGAATTCCCCTCTGTTTAAGACATACACCAAAACCCCTTCATGTCTATGGACTCACGCAGAAACACTTTAAAGGATAACTAGGTTTTGGCTGCAGGCTCAGAGACACAAGAGCAAATGTGTTTTTGGATTTCAGGATTGATGCTTGAACGCAGCAGCAGCAGACGGACTAATGTTGCTTGGCAACAGGCCTAAAGCAGAGCACATGCTCCTCCTCTAAGTGTTTTATTAATCTATTCAACAATCTGTTTTTCCACATTATCTCGACACGTGCCTGGAGTCTGCTGAGTCACTGGCTGAGTCCTGCAAAGCATTAATGACACTGCACTATAACAGCTCCAGGAGGAAGATGGTCGCCTCCTGCGGCGTTACTTTGTTTTTATTGGCAAGAACAAACTGCTTGTGAGACGCACATAAGCACAGAGAGGCTGGATGTGAGTATGTGAGTATGTGAGTATGTGAGTGTATGTAAGTGTATGTGAGTATGTGAGTGTATGTGAGTATGTGAGTATGTGAGTATGTGAGTATGTGAGTGTATGTAAGTGTATGTGAGTATGTGAGTGTATGTGAGTATGTGAGTATGTGAGTGTATGTGAGAGTATGTGAGTATGTGAGTGTATGTGAGAGTATGTGAGTATGTGAGTGTATGTGAGAGTATGTGAGTATGTGAGTGTATGTAAGTATGTGACTGTATGGGAGTGTATGTGAGTATGTAAGTATGTGTGTGTATGTGAGTATGTGTGTGTATGTG
>JACN01000419.1:0-17285 GCA_000787155.1 Scartelaos histophorus | reverse complement strand
GGGGCCCCTGTCCTCCCGGGGACCCCTGTCCTCCCGGGGACCCCCTCCTCTGGGGTTTCGACCCACACGACCTGACATTCTCTTGGAGGGGCTCTGCACTTTGGGTCCCTCTGTGTCCGCTTGGGCCTTCTGCTGGTCTCTGGAAGCCCCTGCTTTACTGTCATTCACCACTCTCTTCTCCTGCACACACCAGCATCCTCCATTAAACACAGCATGTACAAGTATGCATCCAGCCAATGAGCTGTAGTAGTGATGCGGGCCAGCTTTTTTCTGACCCACTACGCCCAACCTAAGGTAAAATCCAACCCTGGCCTTAAAAAAATGGCTTCTGTGGGTTAAGTACTCGAAACTTGGCATTAATATATGAAAAACATAATATAATAATGCTCCAATCCACAAAAGAAAAAAAACAAACAAACTCTTCACCTTAGTACAATGAAAACATCATGTGGGTACCTACAGTATGTCCATTTAAGGTGGTTGTGTCCAAAGACTATGCAATAATGGGTGAAAATGACATTTCTAAAATTGTAAAAAGGACTGTAAACCTGTGTCCGCTCCAATGTATCTTGGGGTTACCTATTGCTGACCCAAAATTAAGTGTGAGTGAATGGGCATGACTGTAAACATGTGGTTAGCACTGTTAGTGGCTGAACATTGAGGATATAGGGGTGAGTAAAGGTAGTATATTGTTTTATTTGTGTGTGTGTGTGTGTGTGTGTGTGTGTGTGCGCGTGTGTGTGCGCGTGTGTGTGTGCGTGTGTGTGTGTATTGAATATATACCATGTTCCACATTATTATGCAAATTGTGTTTAAGTGTTATAAAAGGTAAATGTTTTGTTTTCAAGTGAAACTCATGGATGGTTTCATGTCTTGAGTGAAATCAATCTCAGACTCCTGAGCCAATTAGTTTGGCAGGTAAATACAATTAAAAGGAAAGCCTACTTAAGAAGAACAATCCACATTATTAAGCAGACCATCATTTTCAAGCAATATGGGAAAGAAAAAGGATCCCTCTAGTGCCAAAATGTATCTGATCATCATACTGTTATAGCTGATTTAGAGCACACACAGATTCATAGAGGTAAAGGCACAGGCGCAGGTTTCTGCTAGACAAATCTATTGGATTAAGAGAATAGCGGCTAAAGTGCCATTACAAAGCAGGAAGCAGGTATTTTAAGCTGCTGGTGCCTCTGGAGTCCTGCAAACATCAACATGCAGGATCCCCCATAAGCTTCAGTAATGCATAAACCTTCTATTGGGCCACCCTTAAACAATGCTCACAAGCAGAAACGGCCCCAGTGGCCCCATGGGGAGATGAGATTTTCAAACAATCTTCAATCTTCAAACAATCACTGATGAGTCCTGTGCAATCTTGGATGGTCCAGACAGATGGGAGTGGTGGATGGAGTGGTGAATAGAGTGATGGATAGCCACCATGTCCCAACAAGGCTGCGACGTCACCAAGGAGGTGGTGGAATCATGTTTTGGACCAAAATTATGGGGAGACCTGGTCCATGAAGGTTTGAAAATGCCCTCTGTAAAGTATGTGGATTTTATGACTGACCACGTTCTTCCATGGTACAAAAAGAACTGTGCTTTCTATAGGAAAATCATCTTCATGCATGACAGCACATAATCTCATACTGCAAGGAATACCTCTGCATCACTGGCTGCTATAGGCATAAAAGAAGAGAAAATCACAATGTGACCCCCATCCTCTCCTGACCTCAGCCTTATTGAGAAACTTGGGAGCATCTTCAAGCCAAAGATCTATGAGGGCAGGAGTCAGGTCACATTCAAACTGCAGCTCTGGGAGGCTATTCTGACATCTGCAAAGACATTCAAACAGAAACTCTCCACAAACTCACAGATTCAATGGATGCAAGAACTGTGAAGCTCCGATGAAATAAGGGGCCATATGTTTAAAATGTTACGATGTTTTGAAAACATAAACATAAACATAATTGAAAAATAAACAAATTACCATTTAGAGTTCTTAACAATAACATGGAAATCTGTTATGCATAATAATTTGGAACAATGCATTTTTTTAAAAATATTGTTATAATCAACAGGTTTGTTTAATAACATTCGAATTGTACTCTAAAGACTGAGGAATTGAAAATTTGGCAAAATCAGAGAAAAATATAATTTGCATAATAATTTGGAATGTATTGTAATTATTTGAATTGATTAGTTGTATTATTTTGTACAGTGATGGTTTGATGCAACAGTCCATTATATAATCACATTATATATTTCATAGTATATGAATACTAAAATTAAATCAAAATAAAATTAATGGAATAAATAAATAAATAAAGCGTTGCACGGCACTGTTTGACTATTTACACTCAAGTGCACTGTTCAGGACCCATTTAAAATGGCCTACACTCATATGATATAGTACACATAGAAGCTTTTAATGAAGTTTGGAACTAAAGCACCTGGATCGATTATCCCGACAACGGAGTGGTTGGCTGCGTTTGTCATTACCTGGCTCATACCGAGCTGTTTTTGAAACCTTTTGTTTCTTAAGCTCAGTCATCATATCATGGAATTATTACCAAGTAAGAAGTACAGTGTGCAGGGACTATTGGAAAAACAAGCAGCTTATTTCATGCAATCCATTCTTAACAATTAACAATTTCATCACCACCTGAAGCACCAGAGCCACACCAGAGAGGTACACAAGGTACGAGTGTCCAGAATGCTACTACTGACCACTCACTTTCTCGTCTCACGAGTGCCACTGTATTCCTTCCCACACAGGTGGGTATCTCGCGGATTATGGAATACATTTATTGTCTTAAATACTGTACAAAGCTGTACTGCTTTGTAAACTGCAGCAAAGAGAGCAACACATATAATACGAGGCATGTGTCTGCTACGCCACAGCCCCAAGTGCGCGTGAATGCGGGTGCTGATCTGAGTCCAGTGTCAGCACCGTGTACTTTTCAACGCTTCTGATGGTAGCCTACCTACTGCTGACTACTTTATAAAGTAACCAAAGCCACACAATGTGAATAATTTGGTCACACAAAGAAATGGAGCTGATAACAGAAATTATGAGAATTTGACGAAATCTGCCATCGCAGAATTAAGCCATGTTCAGACCATAGACTGTATAAAAAAGTGGACTAAGCAAGTGTGACGTCACTCATAGCGTTTAGCGCCGCTCAAATGAGGCTCGCGATGCTAACGGTTACAGGAGCGACTCTGGAGCCAGGCTCTATGTTATGAATAGGATTTATTTGACTAACAAAATAGCGAAAAAAAAATCAGGATCATGTAGAGCGGGTTAATAAGAACATTTTAAGACCAAGATGAAGAGAATCACAGCAGCAGGTACAGAGAGACGAGCGACAAGATCCTAATGTAAGTCAATGGGAGCCAGAGTCAGAAGGAGCCGGAAGAGCCTCACTTCCTATTTGGCACGCGGCGGAATAGCTATGTCCATTCATATATACAGTCTAGGGTCTGAACACGGCTTTAGGGTGAAGATGCTCTTCAAATAAGTGCAGGAAGATTATCTAATTCTCAATGTAGCATTATGGAGTTTAGTCTCCAGTGCAAATAATCCAGGTTCAAGACTCATGAAAAACATTTTTCTTTCTTCCATTTTTGTGCATAAACAAAAAATGTGTTAAAGCTCAATGTTTTTTGTTAGTAAATGTGATTCTTACGCATTTGTAAAGAAAATAAAATTAACTTAGTGCTCATCAACAGCCTACTACACTTTGCCTGGAGCTTGGGTTTGGAGCACTGACCTGTGGTGAGGACAGATCCACAGTAACCGTGATGTTCTCTTTCTCCTGCCTCCGCTTCTCCAGCTCAGGGTCATGGGGACGGGGCTTACGTGGGGTCGTCACAGCGATGCCCTCCTGCTCAGCTTTTTTCTTATCTTCTTCTATTTCCTGTCCAGTGTGGACACAGAGCAGACATGACTTCAAATGATTCTGGTGGTCAAGGATTCAAACTAAGAATTTACTATTTACTTTTATTAGGGTTGCAAGATTTATGGCAATCAAACTGAAATTTTGAGAAATGCTCTTCATGTTCTGAAATGTGATTCTTCAATGAATTTGGCAGTTCAGTCTTGAGTCTTCTCGCAAATGTTAAATGCTCCTGGGTGTCATTAAGGCTAGGGGCTATTACTGCTAAACACATGTTTTTTGATGAAGGAACGATTATATATACAATTATAACATTGTAGAAGGCCAAAAAAAGAGAAGCAAATTACAATATTTAAGAGATGGATCACAAATCAAATTATAATCACAATGATTCTGAAAAAAATTACAATGACCTACTTTCCGAATGCAGCCCTCACCTTATTTACATCTGCCAATATTTAGCTTTGTAATGTGTAACAGCACTTAATGGTCCAAGGAACGGCAGCACGGGGGCTGAGTGACAACACTCATGCCTCACAGCAAGAAGGTTACGGGTTCGATCCCCGGGTCACCCGGGCCTTTTTGTGTGGAGTTTGCATGTTTCCTCCCCGTGTCTGGATGGGTTTCCTTCGGGTACTCTGGTTTCCCCCATCAACCAAAAACATGCAACACCCTATGAACAGTTTACAATCAGGGACCGTCGAGGAGTCCCTCCCTCCTGTGGGCTCACCACCTACAGAGGGGTTCATAGGGTCTGGGTCTGGTGCCCAGAGTAATGGGCAGTGCTGTCCCTGCGACCCATCTGGATTAAGCGGGAGAAAATGGATCGATGGTCCAAGGAAAATGAAAATACACATTTTATTTAGTGGTGATTGTAAACCTGCAGACTGGACAAGGTTGATAATTAACTCAATCTTGTGGTGTGAAAAAGCACTGCTTTAGTTGCAACAGAGAAGATTTTAGTTGGTGAGATAGTGAGATTATTTTCAAGTCTCAATGTAGGGGTGATTCTGTAAATTGAGGTACATTTCGCTTCAATAAAAATGGAAAAAATAGGATTAAGTGGCTTCACTGTGGTGTTGAGTTTGTGACTATAGACTGAACCAATTCTATCAGGGATTATCCAAGTTAACGAGTTGAAAACAAGTTTTTAGACAAGCATATATGAAAATATTTCAATATACAAGTGATGGGCACAAAAGTTTTAAAACATTTAAATCTGTTTTTTCTAACCTTTAGGATGTTACATAAACCAACATTTTCTAGTCAGATATGCATTTTGGGGCTTATAAATGAAGTGAAACTTTGAAAATTGAAACACAATCAACCAAAAAAGGCTATTTTGACCATATAAATGAGGATTCTGCAAAAATCAATAATGCTGTCAGGTCCCCTAATTTTGTCCTAAGAGAGGCTGACGGCTCAATGTAAAAGCTGTGGCTGCAATAGCAGCTTATCACCACTGAGTGTGGAGTGAGTGAAGAATGAACTGTAAAGCGCTTTGGGTGTCTTGAAAGGCGCTATATAAATGCAAGGATTACTTTACAAAGAAAATTAATAATAATCAATTAATTAAATCTGAAGGACAAAACATGAAATAATCATAAAATGCAATCTTCTGGATTCAAAGGACAGACACAAAAATGAGACAAACTAAAGCTTAAATGAAGGAGCTGCACGACGTCCTCTTGAATTCACCCATGTGTTCACCATAGCGAGAACAATTGGCCCTACGACCTGTTAGGGCTTGGGCCTAAATAATGATAAATCTGATACAACAAAGAACAAAGTTCCGCACTTTTTTTTAACTAACAAGCTATACGTTTTCAGAAACCTCTGGTACATTGCTATGTCATGGTGAGGATCCCTGTTCACTATTTTAACAGAGATCTAGTTTCAGTCTTAAAGTCTTAAATTATACCCCATAGTCTAAAGAACCTGGACATTGACATTCTAAAAATCACACTTTGTTGCCCATCATCTTATCATAAACCTTTAACAGTAACTATACTGGCCTTAAAGAACTGATTTAAGATTAAATATAAGCAATAAATGTAATTTAAACTCCACAAATGCCATCAAAGTGCCATCATAGTCTCTCCAGAATCTTTGGGAAACACTGGTCCGGATTATGCAGGCTAATGGTTGCAGTCCTACTTTGGTGTGACCTCTGACCTGGTATCTCCGGACCAGCGCCTGGTTCTTCTTTCGCAGCGCCTCAATCCTGCGGTCCAGCTCGGCGTCCTTCTCTTCCTTGGTCTTCAGCTCAGTCGCTGCAGACTGAGCAGCCACAAAACAGGACAACATATGCATGTGGAAGACATGTTCATTATTTGACAGATGGCACCAGATTTTTGGGAGGGCCAATATTTATCATGAATACAGTTTCTTTACACTACTGGGATATTAGTGGTTATTCTTTAGCTATACTATAACATTTGGGATGTAAAAGGTTGAATAAATAATTTCTATGACTTATTAAAGATGCAAACTAACATTATAGTGTTTCCTTCTATTGTTTATATATTGTTTTTGTGGTATAAATCTGCTCTTGGGTTATTGTGTCAGTGGCATAAATTAGGCCCTGTCCACACGTACCCGTTTATCTGCTAAAACGCATATTTTTTCCTTCGATTTGGCCTATCATCCACACCACCCCGGAGTTTTTTTCACCTAAAACGAAACTTTTTTAAAACTCCGACCAAAGTGAAGATTTGGCCAAAACTCCGTTTTTGCGTTTGAGTGTGGACACGAATAACCGGCGTTTTGCGTTTTAAACGTCACTAATTGCGCCAAAGCCTGTACGTCACATGTGCGCCCTTGTTTATGTTACACATTTGACAGCATGGATCGGCTGAGAACTCTGTTGCTTTTTTCTATAATGCAAGCGCTTTTTGGTTGTTTTATTTTACAACACCAACTCCTGCTTCTTGCGGAGGAGCAAATAAGACTATCAGTGTTGAAAGTCTTAATTTTAACCCAGCTAAACGTACCTCCACCCCGAAAATATGCGTTTATGCGTTTCTGTGTGGATGTGATTTTTTTATAAAACGGATGTGTGTGGACGCGAACATTTTACAAAACGGAGGACAGCAGATATACGTTTGTAAAAATACCCGGCTACGTGTGGACAGGGCCTTAGTTTCAACATTACAGAAAATTACTACTTTCTTAGTCACAATATTGACCTTTCCAATCAAAATTAACAAAATAAATGTGAAAGGGGTGATGTGCATAGACCGTATATATGAATGGACATAGCTAACGCACTAGCCGCCGCGTGCCAAATAGGAAGTCCGACAGGAGACTCTTCCGGCTCCTTCTGACTCTGGCTCCCATTGACTTACATCAGGATCTTGTCGCTCGCCTCTCTGTAACTGCTGCTGTGATTCTCTTCATCTTGGTCTTAAAATGTTTTTATTTACCCGCTCTACATGATCCTAAATTTTTTCCCCCGCTATTTTCTTAGTCAAACAAATCCTATTCATAACATAGATCCTGGCTCTAGATTCGCTCATGTAACCGTTAACATCGCGAGCCTCATTTGAGCGGCGCTGAACGCTATGAGTGACGTCACACTCGCTTAGTCCACCCTTTTATACAGTCTATGGTGATGTGACAGGTGTGTGTGGTGTAGCTGAAGCACTTACCATGGCTGTCTCAGAAGCAGGTTTGTTCTCCTGCAAAAACGTAAAGCTGTCACTGATATTTCACTTCAATTCTGAATGTTACCCCCTGTTAGAATCTGTCATTCTAATACAACAGAGAACACAGTTTAATTCCATGAGAAATAACTCCTAGGACTGGATTTGCGGACTGGACAAAGTGCCTTTTCAAGATATGTTTTTGGCATTTTATTTTATTGCCCACAGGGAAATATGCTCTCTGCATTTCTTCAGTGCCCATGGAGCAACCTGTCCTCAGGACCATCTTCACTGTAGGATTTGACCTATTGTGCATGTATTGGGTTGAAGGGGAAAACCGGAGTGCATGAAGGAAACCCACTCAGGTGAAGTGAGAAGCAGACTCCGGACAGAAAGTCCAGCCACCGTGCCGCTAGACAGCTTAGTAATAAAACTATTCTGTGAGCTACAGATCTGTGACATCAGTGGCTCTGACCCAAACAAAGGAATCCACCTGATCTATGGACCAATCACAAGCGCTTGGGGTAAGAGGATAATACTGAGTGTTTTGGTTAGAGTATCAGAGCAGTCCCCATTGTCCATGACACTGCACTCGGTTGTCACTGAATGCAGGTGGAACATGGCAGAGGCGCGCAGTCACTCTCCTCTATAGTACTGTACCGTTGCAAAGCACCAAGCCCACGCTCAGGGGCCAGAGCTTTTACGCATAGCGCGCACGGCTCCACGTACCTCAGACTGGGAGTTGTATGTGAGAAGTAAGCCGGTGATTTTACGGTTTAAGTCGGCTCTTGTTGATCAGAACGTCCTCATGATTCCGCTTCCTGTTGACTCGATACTTCCTGTAGTTTAAAAAGACAACACTTTCCTTCTAGCCCAGAACACCGCGCCCCCTCCTGACAGTCACTATGACTGCAGCTCTCAGAAAAAAATAATGCCCCAAGTAAAAGTACGCCATACTAACAGCCATGCCGGAAGTAGATTTAAAGACCCAATATTTTGTCACATAAATGCTTGAATAATTAACTTTTTTTATTGCACTGAAAAACACCATGGCCTTACTCTGAGAGATCTTGCACCTCCAGAGCAGACTCATATTTGGCCTGAAGGAGTGACTCTTCCTGCTTGTTTACATGGAAATGTCGTTCCTTTAGCTATAATATTCCACAGTATGGCCGAAAACCTGGCTGTCACCATGGAGAATGTTTGTCAGGTTTTAACTTTTTATTTCCATGCAAGTGAAAGTTATTCTGTTGCATTTGCATTTTTTCTCTACAACTGATTCATTTGAACTTAGAGCACCAGTCAGTCACAGGTGTAACAAGACTGCTTTGAGTAATAAAAATGAGACCCCACAGGCTCTGTTGGGACAGCTTTAATTAGAAAAAGTACAAAATGTTGACATCTTGAAGATTGGGAGTAGAGATTGTGATGAGTACAGATGCTGAGACTAGTTTGGGCCAAAGTAATCCACCACGCCGTTTCCTTTACAGGCATCGAAGAAGAAGAAGTTCCGGTGTGGGGCATCTCTTTGGGAAAGGGCCTGAGAAGAGAGCACAGGTCATGCTATACTAATACAGCTCAAAAATCTGAATATAAGTTCAATAGAAATTAAGAAAGTACGAGTGTGATGGTGGTGGTCGGAGGGGGCCGATGGTGCAGCATCACTTCTGTCAGTCTGCCCCAGGGCAGCTCTGGCTACAATAGTAGCTTACCACCACTGAGTGTTTGAATGAATAATGCGCTGCAAAGTAATTTGGGTGTCTTGAATGAATTACTATTTGAAAATATTGATTAAAATATTGATTAATATTTCAAAACCAAGTTCAAATATTCAAACCCATATATTATATAGACTTGTGACACAGAGTAAAGCTTTCAAGCCTTTATTTCTTGACATTTTGACTATGGCTTACAGATAATAAAAACCCCAAAATTCAGTGTCTCAAAGTTCAGTATTGGAAAGTCCTAGCTCAAAACACCTGCAAAGGTTTTCTGCTAAGGTTTCCTTTAAAAGGGTGTATGGAGGAATAGCTAAGATGCACCTCGTTATCCATTTGGCTTATAAATCGCTACATCCTAATTCTATTTTTGGATCCAAGTCACAGCCGCACCAAATTTGCCCTGACTGATCTACATGTAACGAATGCCGTAGAGTTGTGTACCCCACTGGTTGAACAGATCAGAAATTAGTACAAATGGTAAGAAGAAACTGTCATTCTTTCGTTTTTCCAGTTGATAAGAGGAGATCTGATCCTCAGTTTGTATCAGCACCGAAAACAAATCTACTCTCACATCTTAAGTAGCTACAAGGAAATCTGCCGTAGTGATTCTTCCAAGTTACCACATTACATGTTCTCCCATTGATATTTATGTCCACAACAAAGAGAAATACAGTGCATCCGGAAAGTATTCACAGCTCTTAATTTTTTCCACATTTTGTCATGTTACAGCCTCATTCCAAATTGTAGTAAATTCATCTCTTAGCTCAAAATTCTACACACAATACCCCATTATGACTATGTGAAAAACGTTTTTTTTGACAGTTTTTGAATTTATTAAAAATAGAAAAGTAAGAAATCACATTTACATATTCACAAGTATTACAAGTATTCATAGCCATTGCCATGAAGCTCAAAATTGAGCCCTGGTGCATCCTTTTTCCACTGATCATCCTTGACATGTTTCTACAGCTTCATTGGAGTCCACCTGCGGTAAATTCAGTTGACTGGACATGATTTGGAAAGGCACACGCCTGTCGATATAAGGTCCCACAGTTGAGCATGCATGTCAGAGCACAAACACCAAGCATGAAGTCAAAGGAATTGTCTGTAGACCTGCGAGACAGGATTGTCTTCAGGCACAAATCTGGGGAAGGATACAGAAAAATTTCTGCTGCTTTGAAAGTCCCAATGAGCACAGTAGCCTCCATTATTCATAAATGGAAGATGTTTGGAACCACCAGGACTCTTCCTAGAGCTGGCCGGTTGTCTAAACTGAGCGATCGGGGGAGAAGGGCCTTAGTCAGGGAGGTGACCAAGAACCCCATGGTCACTCTGTCAGAGCTCCAGCGTTCCTCTGTGGAGAGAGGAGAGCCTTCCAGAAGGACAACCTTCTCTCCAGCAATCCACCAATCAGGCCTGTATGGTAGAGTGGCCAGATGAAAGCCACTCCTTAGTAAAAGGAACATGGCAGTCCATCTGGAATTTGCCAAAAGGCACCTGAATGACTCTCAGACCATGAGAAACAAAATTCTCTGGTCTGATGAGACAAAGATTGAACTCTTTGGTATGCATGCCAGCGTCATGTTTGGAGGAAACCAGGCACCGCTCATCACCAGGCCAATACCATCCCTACTGTGAAGCATGGTGACGGCAGCATCATGCCATGGGCATGTTTTTCAGCAGCAGGAACTGGCAGACTAGTCAGGATAGAAGGAAAAATGTATGCAGCAATATACAGACATATCCTGGATGAAAACCTGCTCCAGAGCGCTGTTGACCTCAGACTGGGGCGAAGGTTCATTTTTCAGCAGGACAACGACCCGAAGCACACAGCCAAGATCTCAAAGGATTGGCTTCGGAACCACTCTGTAAATGTCCTGGAGTGGCCTAGAATCTGATTGAACATCTCTGTGCACAACCATTTTCAGGTCTCTCCAGTTGTCTCCCATCCAACCTGATGGAGCTTGAGAATTACTGCAAAGAAGAATGGGCAAAACTGCCTAAAGATAGGTGTGCTTAACTTATGGCATCATATTCAAAAAGACTTGAGGCTGTAATTGCTACCAAAGGTGGATCAACAAAGTATTAAGCAAATGCTGTGAATACTTATGTAAATGTGATTGTGTTTTCTATTTTTAATAAATTAAAAAATCAAACTTTTTTCACATTGTCATAATGAGGTATTGTGTGTAGAATTTTGAGGTAAGGGATGAATTTAATACAATTTGGAATGAGGCTGTAATATGATAAAATGTGGGAAAAAGGAAGCGCTGTGAATATTTTCTGGATGCAGTGTACATGACAAGGTTAAATGGAGCATTTTGAGCTTTGGGCACAAACATAACAACATAAGACAACTCTGGGTGTTTTTTGATGAGGGGACAATGTGCTAACATGACTTAAAGCTTACAAGAGTTAATGCATGATATAGGACCTTAAATGTTCAGCTGATAGATGGAGCAAATATTTTTAGGAGGTCAATACTTATTGTGCATACTTTTTCTTTCAAATATATTTAAAATGAGATCTAAGCTGTAGAGGTTTGAATTATGAGCTTCTATGACTCATCACAGATACAAGCTTAAGTGTTGCATTGTTATTTATTTATTGCAGTTCATGCTATACAATAGTGTAGAGTTAGAATACTTTTTTGGGGAAAATTCAGCATTATGGTTTGGTTTTAGTTTTATTGTTTATAGTCTATATTTATTTCAGCAATATATAGTAATTCAAAATTTGTTGAAATGACAGAACTACACCCAGACACATACAGTTATGAGATCGATAGGGGTGTAGTCGACTATAGTCTTTTGTACTCCCAGAACAGTAAGTTAGAAAAGGGGTCTGGCTAAGGCTCTCAAAACTATTATCTGACCCAAACTGCACTCACAAGATTATAGCTGCACATGAGTTCATGTAAAACCAACAATTTACGCAAATTTGACTATTGTGAACTTTAAGCCATGTTAGAATCCTTTTGATGTGGTAGTGTGACTTAAAGATCACAAGACTCAATTTTGTGAAATATAGAATATAAGTTACTTTCACTTGAGTAGTGGATTCCCAAATACTTTTGACACTAATTTCAGTAAATTCTTGGAACACGACGTTGTACTTCTACTTGTATGTTGTACTTATTATTATTACTTTGAACTAGTGTTACTTTTGTTACTTGAGTGCAATTTTTGGCTACTCTATCAATTCAAATCATACATTTAACAAGCCTTGAAACATCTGATCTGTATCATAATGCAATTTGATGTTATTGAGGATATAGTGGTGCTATAAAAGCTTGCATTTACAGCTAAAAGCACTGCCTGATGTGAGGTGGTGACTATGGTTAAAGTTACAATCGTCAACGTGTCCCCAAATAGAGGTGTGTGTGTCTGTGTGTCTTTAACCTGTTTGTGGTCCAGAAGCATGAGCCCTTTGACCCCAGCCAGAATGAGGTTCTTTGCGATTTCAGCACCAAGTCCTCCTAAACCAGCCAGCAGCACACGAGAGGCCCGCAGTCTGGAACGCCAGGCACAATGTCAACATGTCAGTAATAACACCCTGCATTTTTGAATTTCAGATTCCTTGTTGATAGGTGCAATACTAATGGGACATGTTCTACGTACACCGAGCATGATTTGGATAGAGATTAATGCTAAGAATAGTGCAGTGTTCAGTAGTAGCGATAAAATAAACAGTTGTGTGCACGGTAGGAACCGAGCGGATGGCACCTCTTCTGCGCCTCCAGCCCCCAGAGGCGGATCTGTCGGTCGTATTGAGCCGCTTCCTCCTCGCTGATCATCGTCTCTTCTTTTTCGATCATATCAATCATCGCGAATGCTTTAATCGTGTTGCACTATTCAACTATAGACTCTTAATCACGACAACTTTTTAAAACCCTGAGCACTGCGACGAATGGGCACGACCCGCTGAATGACTGGTCGCCTGGTGATGACGTCAGACGCAAACAATAGCCAGTAAAAAAAGAAAAGCCATTAAGGCGTTAACAAAAACAAAAAAATAATCAATCTTATTTTACTTCGATGTCAGAAGCCTATGAAAAAGTCATTGCTGCAAGAAAAATGCATGTGTTAACCCAAATTCTAATCCTATCAAAGTTTCCCCCATTGATGAAAAACCTGCAAACTACATTTGTTTTAGGCCTATTTCATTCCATTTTGTCCTCTTATCTAACCCTGGAGAACCCAAGAACCCTTTTCTTCTTTGGAAAATTATGAACTATGCATTAAATGACTGCTCTAAGTTCATTGAATACTAAAATATAGTTTTCTTTTTTAATTTTAACCCTTTATGCTCTAATTTAGGATCTGGGCCATTGGGTTTTAGGTGTTTTAAGTAATCACAATGATTAACACTGTCAGTGCAAACTGTTAGCAAAAAAACTTAGCAAAATAATCTGTCAACCACACAGCTACATTTAACAATATATATGCTTTTTGCTTTATTTGTTGTACGTTAGACCTTTTTTTTACTTCTTCACTGGCCATTTTATTGTCTACAAAGTGATGACAGAGAGTAGCAGGTTTAATTGGTTGCGACTCATCAAGTCTGCCACAGGCCCATAATGAACTATACTTTCCCAGTACCAATGTACTCCAGACATTTGAAGTAATCCCATCCTGAGATACATTCCTAGAACTTGTTCTATTTCCTTTACTAAATTGTTTACACATTTCCCAAGCTTCTGAACACTGTGTTGATTGGTATGCTCAACAATATTTTCTAACATATCAAGGGACACAGAGTGTCAAAAGTAAACCAGTGGCGTATCTATCATGGCATCCTGGTACGACTCAACCTGTTCACCTTTAAAGCTCACATCAGGCAAAGTCTTTCTTTCTCCACCTGTACGTTTTTCCACCACAATTTGGCTCCCTGTGTGGGCTAGTAGTCTCAGAAAACACCTTCATCACTAGACGGGTCAAGTCACTATCATCAGCTTCAAGTTGCTCTAATATTTGGTTTACAGTGAGCTTTTTCTGTTCTTTTGCCTGTGCTGAAAAGGGGGTGGCTATATTCACTGAAAAGGTAATGGGTATTAACTTTATTAGTCTCTGGTCTTCTACTATCAAGGTAACTTACTAAAATATATCCACAGACACTTGGTATTGAATGAAATCAATCAATAGTATTCTATTGATTTTATCAATAGAATACTATTAATATATTACTAATAATACCCTTTATATTTAGACCCCTTTATATAAATGGCCTCTATATATACACAGTAGCCAATACAATATTTATACTATTTATATATACTATTATATTATTTCTATACACTATTTATATATAGCATCATACATTTTTCATTAATTGTTACATTATATCCACAAATGAATTTATTTCAAGACTTTAGCCAAATACAGGACTGTCACCATTTTCCATCTACAAAGTCACTCAAAGAACCAAAGGGCCATTTTTTGACCTCGCTCAGAGTTGCTAATTGATAAAAAATTTATATAAAAAGTACTTCTAATCATTCTGTAGGCTAATACTAAATAGATTAACACAATTTTACCTACTGCTGGTTTGCTGAGAAGGTGATTTTGTTTGGGCAGGTTTCCAACTCAACAAAACACCATATTGTCAGTCATCTTGTCTTACCACTCTGGCTTGTCAGTTCATTATTCATTATTCATACACTAGGTGTCTCTATGCAGGGGCCAGAAGTGGCACTCTGGGCTTTTGAGGTTAAATTTGACAGTTTTGGTTGTTTTTTTTTTGGGAAGCAGCAATTAACAGAGGTCACATTTGACCCTGTGGGTTCTCCATGGCTAAACTACTGTTGAACATACCCAAAAGTCTGAAGACCAAAACATTATGTACAGAATGTAGAATGTAAATTTAAATGATTATTTTCTGCATTTGTACAATAGCAAATATCACTGGATAAGCTGAGCTCTGTAACTGTACCCTAAACCTCTAAATAGGCCTGTCATGGGAACTAAATTCAACTATAGAAGTAATGCTGAAACAAATAGAGAATAGAAGATAATAATACTGATGCCATTATGCCACTGACACTGCAACATTAAAGTGGGATCATACCCAAGTCCTTCTAAACTGGCTAGCAGCACACAAGAGGCCCACAGTTTGGAACATAGGCACAGTGTCATCACCATAATAACAGAAGGAGAGGGATGCAACACCACCTGGGACCAACATTATTCAGAGTTTTCTCTGGGTTTTGTTCAAGTGGAGATGGAAGGGCAGCTTTTGTTGCACTGTTACTGTTATGGTATGGTATGCATTCAAAGATGTTAGTTGTGTTGTTAAAAATAAAATCCAGATTTTTGGGCATTGCAGAGAACATTCACACTGTGCAACAGTCCAAATAAGCATCCATATTTGAATCAGACTAAAGTGGGACGTCACATATGGCGTCACTCTCCGCTGTCTTTGGTTTGAGCTCCAGGTTGCAGCTGCTGCATCAAGACACAGCCGGGACCTCCTCCAAAGCACACTCGCTTGACAAATGCTTTCTTTAAGAAATCATTAAAATAGACAATATTATTTATGTTTGAATAGCTGAGTCAGGCCATCAAAGTATTTCAGTAAATAGGGGATGGAGACCACACTCTTAAATCTACAGTTGCAAAAAAGTATGTGAACTCTTTGTCTATTGTTGTGCCTTACATGAAGATCAGGACACATTTTATCCAGAAATCCAAGTAATCAAACACATTCTGCTTTAACTAATACTGCACAAAAAATATGTTTTCAGTTTTTTATTTAATACAAGAAAAAGTGCAGGGTGTAAAAAGTATGTGAACCTTTTGAATTTAATAACCCTCGACCCTCCTTTTGCAGCAACAACCTCAACCAAACGTTTCCTGTAACTGCAGATTATTTTTTACGTTGATAATAGCAATCTGTCCATGCCCTGAGACAACAAAGCAGCCCCAAACCATGATGCTTCCCACCACCATATCCCACAGTTGGGATAAGGTTTTGATGTTGGTGTGCTCTTGCTGTTAGTTACCAAGCAATATTTTCCACTATGTATTGTGCGCTCACTATGGTGTCAATACCAGAGCTAGACAGATAGCGAACAAAGAAGAGAGAGTCCACGACCATGCAGAGATTTGTCTTTACTGATGATTTATCCCCACACTAAAACTGCACAAGGCGTCCACCAGAGAGTGGTAATCAACTTCAACAAAGTATTTTGGTGTGCAGCTATAAACTTAACCATCTAATGAACTGTAATTTCCTTGCAGATCAACAGGGTTTGTTGCCTGGACGAATCCTGACTCACCGCTGTAACAGCTGGATTTCCAGGCAACAGGGTTTGCCTATGTGTCCACCCAATCGGTTTGAATTTACTTCATGGTTTTGTAATTAAAATGCATCACATTCCTATAATTGCTCTACAGGGGGCCTATATAGTTCTCTTATTTGTCTATAATTTTACAATTCGGAGAAATTCCACTTCCGTGCTGTGTCAGCCCCTGCACTGCCAGCCAATAACAGTCATTTGTATCTATTTCACTGGCCAGCATTATTAGATGTATAAAACCTAAAGAAGCTCGACTGGACTGCACAACGCTACCACAGAAAGTCCTGATGTCCCCGGGTGCAGGTTCTGTAGCCTACTGATGTAAAAACTTCTCAGCCCGATCTTGCCTCCGGCCGTAGCTGTGCAGGTGCAGGTGCAGGGCGTGAAGAGGGCGTATACAAGAGGTGTGCTGTGCCAGACTGTGGCCGTGGTGTGGCGCGTTCACTGAATTGCCAAAATCGCTTAAGTAAATATCAAACTAGTCCACTGAAAGACAATATGTAACAAGGCTGATTTGAAAATATATTAGGATGATAAATACGTAACATGTTTGTGTGCAATGAACCACTCGTCCCACTCCAACCTCCAGCAGTGACGTACAGCCCGATCTGGAAACGGCTCCTCGCAAGCACTTGCTCTACTGTTAACATCAGGAGCAAGATCGCGCCCCTCCTGTGTTAGAACTCATCATCAGTAATATCATCAGTGTTGGGCACGTTACTTT
>JACN01114100.1:0-14809 GCA_000787155.1 Scartelaos histophorus | reverse complement strand
TCGCCTTTTCACAGACCTCACCTGTAAGTTTGCCTGGTGGTGTTTTCTTGTTTTTATCAAGATAGAAAAGTTAATTAAAAAAAAAAATAAAATAAAATAAAAAAAGTTGCATAAAATTCCAAAAAATCCCCCCCAAAAAACCCCAAAATTCCAGACTTTGGAAATTTTGGGGTAAAGCAATAACATCCCCATGGTTCCTCTATCAGAAAAGTTACACAGTGGATCTTGAAGTAATTCTGAAGTACTGCTCCTCCTACTTGCACAGTGATTGGCCACTTTACCCGCTCTGAATCTGAATGCTAATATGAATTACTGGGACATTTCCACATCCTCTGTTTGTTTCTCTGGTTCCATAATGTATGAGCCTAAAGACCAGGCTCCATTTGGCTCGTCCGTCTGAGAGCCATTCTGCCCACACATACATTAGCCGCGCTTTTACCGTTTCGCTAACATACCTCCGTGATGGACGCCGGTGCTTGTTATTCCTCTTTCCTGTTAGCTTTTAGCGTGACTTGTGGCGGCGGATTATGTAACTTGTAGCATTTAGCCATGTAGCGTCAATTAGCTTTGACTTTGTTCATGTATCTCCGCTTCATGCATGATATTTTTACGACTTTTCACTATTCAGAATCGTGTATTTTATCTTATTTTTCACTCTTTTAAGTCTTGCATCATGGAGGATGGACGTGCCGGTCAATTAATATCATAATTTTAACATTTTATCCACAATTTTATTCATTAGATTAAGATTAAGAGTTATATTTTGCTGCTGCTTCTTCTTAAAGCTCATTCTTCACTGTGATTGGTTAAATCCACCTGTCACTCAGAGCAGGACAGACCAATAGGAAGAGAGGGAGGAGTTAAAGTATTAGCGTACGACCTTAATGTGTCAGTGAACAGAAAAGCATTGACCAAAAATAAGAAACTATGCACAGAATTAGATTTTTATTGTCTCACATACCCTCGTTTTTCTTAGTTTTGTATTGACATTTTTATATTTTTTTGTTTTATTGATGATGATGACGTCCAAAATGATCCCACAGAAACACTAACATGGATATAAAATGTACTACAAACCTTTTTTTATATTTAAATACCATACAGTTCCATTTTTCTTTTAAATCTGAAATGATTTAGTCAGGAAACACTGCTCCATTTCATCAAGTACATGTTATATAGACAATACAGCTCGAGCCAAATCCTGCACAAATCCTCGTCCTTGCACCTTGTATTGCTGAACTGATTAATATTAATGACATTGTAAAAGTGTGATGTGTGAGATAGGTCAGGAGGAGTGGCTCGCCCAGTGGGAGAGCCTTGTCCAATCTGAGTCCGAGTAGCTTCGGGGCTTCTCCAGAGCTGATGGAGCAGAAGACGTCAAAATAATGACAGCCAAAGCAGGACTGACCCCAGGCCGGACACCTGCTTCTCACTGACCAGAATCTACATTTATATGACACTGTTGAGGTGCAGAATTAAATATGGTGCAGAATTAAAGGTGCATTTTCCGTCTCCGTGGAGATGTTATTGCTTTGTCTGGAATATTTCACAGTATTATTGGGATTAAACCTTTTTATCATCATGGAGACCAAACCAGACCAAGTTACAAGTCAGATCTTTGGAAAAACAAACCCGCTCACAGTCAGAATGTCATTTTTATCTTTATTATGCGATCGAGTTGATTTATTTATTTATTTGTCTGTGGACAGGATTTCTCAGAAACTACTGGACGGATCTTTATAAAATTGATCTTGGCCCAAGGACGACTCCATTAAATTTTGGTGATGATCCGGATCCAGACCTGGAATCTGGATCTGGGGATCTGGATATACAATCTTAGAGCTATTTCTAGAAACTAGTGGCAGGATCTTCATGAAATTGTCACCAGAGTTAGATCTTGGTGCAGGAACGACTCTTCATGAAATTGTCACCAGAGTTAGATCTTGGTGCAGGAACGACTCTTTAAAGTTTTGGTGATGATCTGGATCCAGATCTGGATTCTGGATCTTGATCTACGATCTTGGTAGCATATCTTGGAAACTGCTGGACGGATCTTCATGAAACTTTCTGTGTCCACGTCATCCCTTGGCGGATCAGAAATCTCAGATTGTTCTTGTTTCTAGGTATTTTTGAGCTGTGAAACCACCTTTAATTGAATAAATGTAAAGTCGAGCTGTTTAATGTCACACTGTGGAACATTCAGGGCAAAGCAATGATCATGTATCCATAGAAACAAGAAGATGACCGACCCTCAAACAAAAAGTTACACATATTTGGTCCAAAAAGTGTTACCTGTGATTTCAGAATAGTATTTGAATATAAAATCTTTGTTGTAATTTTGAATTTTAAACATCTTTATAATAATTGGTAGTTAAGCAGATGATGTCTCCAGGTTAAGTATTTAAATAGAAGCTTGATAGATTTAATCACATTCCACTTAATGAAATCTTAGCAAAGAGTTCTCCCCTTTAAGATGTAAAAAGTACATATATGTCAGTACAAAATAATTTTTAAATTGTGTGTTTTATTTCCTTTTTGCAGTCGTATCTTTAATTACTTAATATATGTTTTGCTGAAAATTTCTATCAAATGAGGAATAGCAGATTGATCAAATAAATCTTAAGTACCTTACAATATTTTATACCTCCGGGCCAAACTTCAGCGCTTTTGCTAATTCCGGGGGATTCGACACAGCTCCCTTGAAATGGCGGCGTTCATCTGGAGTGGGTAATCACTGTGAAATGTCAGTACTTGAGCCTTTGGAGACTCTTGGTGATTGATAGGTGGCACAGATGTAATGATGATGACAGATTCTCACTTGAAGATGCCACCGTGATCCACTCATCGCATGGGCCCATCTGTGCCGCAGACAAAAACAAGAGCCGTGTGCGGACATCGCTGACGACTGCTACTGGACAAGTTTTGTTCTAACCGTACATGAGAAGTTTTGCTGAAAGACTTTCTCAAATGATTGTTGTAGAAAAGCCGATATTTACTGACTTATTCTGATTACGACTGGATTTGTGATTTAATAATAGGATTCTGCACAATTAAGAAAAGACTAGAAAACGAACTGACAAACTACCGTATTTTTGGGGCTATAAAGTGCACCGGATTATAAGGCGCAGTATCAAATAATATGTCAGTTGTGTCATTGTCCACACATAAGGAGCATCGGATTATAAGGCACAATAAGAGAAACAAAACGTGTGTCGGATAAATCGAACTTTATTCAGGTCATTTACAATAACTCTCAGTTGTAGCTAACACAAAAATACAAGTTTAACAGTTGGTGATTTGGGCATCAAACATGCCCGGATCCTCTCAACATTGTTCAGTTTTAACACAAAAATACAAAACCTGAAATCTGCATGGTGCATGTCTCTTAACAGGTGCATTTTGGGTCCTTGTACAGCACACGGCAGAACTACCGGTATGTTGCACAGTCGCCCTATATGTGGCCAACATATTACTCCTCCTGACTCGCCCACTAATACCTTATTAGACTAATGTGGACAACATCAAATCGGTTGGAGGTTAAACACAACCAAAGGTCATACATAAGGCCACTGGATTATAAGGCCACTGTTGATTTTTGAGAAAATGTCATGATTTTAGATGCGCCTTATAGTCCCAAAAATACGGTAATACAAGAATCACAACATATTTGCAAACATCTAAAGAGGGAAAAAGGTTTCTGTAGAATAATCAGGATCTTTTGCTGTTTGTGGAGGAAATAATGGTACTTCTGAAACTGCAGCTTTTTCTATCTGCTAACTGCGTCCGTTCAAAAGGCAGTTTGTGGTAATATCGCCCATTCAAGTCGGGCTTATGGATGCACCGATCCGATACTGGCATCTGATACAATACTGAAGTTTTCTGGATTGGATGTCATATCTGGGCATAAATGGATCTATTAAAACTATTTACTGGTTGTAGTCGACCCAGAAAAATGTGTGAATTTCTGTTTATACAAAGCTGTAGCTGTAGTTACAAGTGGGATAAAGAACAGCCACACTTCACATTAGGCTCAGTTTTGTCTTATTTTATTTTCATTTTAAGGAAATAAATAGTTTTTTCAGTCTCTACTCTGGTATCTATTGATATCGGGCCCCACCTTCCTAAAATAATCGCCTAATTATGTAACTTTTTTACATAATTTATGCCATAATTTCAATTTTTGGGGGAGTTTTTTGTGTTTCCTGAAAAACTTATGCGATTATTTTAGGAAGGTGTTGAAATACTAGTCTGACTATGCTTTTTTTGTAGGGAGTATTATACCTCTGATGACACAGGGCGAGATAAGAAGAACTGAAAATGAGATGATACCTGTTCAAAGTGTGTATTTATTTGTTATAAGTATTGCTTTTGTGAAAGTTGTGGCTCCTTGACTAGAGCCTTAACTCCTGCACTAAAGAAACTGTGGATTGCGGAAGGTCTGGACTCTCCAAGTGTTTCCCACCCGCTGCAAATCTGTAATACTTGGATTTCAATTCACATCAACACCTTTATATTTTTAAGATTATAATATTTCTGACATGTGCCCGTGACTGTCCAAGTATGTGACCTCCAGGAGCAGTCTGGCTGTAAAGTGAGGATGCTAAGCTAACGCCGGCTGAGTGCGGCTCACAGAGGACGACAGCAGCAGATATGAGCAGCTCTCTGTGTTTATGCTGATCTGGAGCTTTGGGAGAGAGGATGTGTTTTTAAGAGGCCCCACTGGCAGCCATTTGATGGACCAGTGATCCGTGCAGCGCCTGGTCTGAGCCACCTGTCATGCACACACACACACACACACACACACACACACACACACACACACACACACACAGAACACACAAAACACAAGGATGGGAACTGCATGTAGATGTAGACACAATGCAAAAGCAAAGACCACAGCAGCAGGTATCTTTAGATTCCTGTTTGACAGTAAAACATGCAAAATTCCACATGAACTGAAATATTTAGCGTCTGTTGGTCGGTGGAGTGATTCTCGGCTCAAAGGAAGAAAACCCATCCTCCAGACTAGACTAGAAATATATATTTAAACATAATAAAAACGCAATTTTGTTTATATAACACTTTTCAGGACACTCGGTTTAATGCCACAGTATGTCACTTTCAGATATAAAAGCATTTTGGTTGTTTTTTTACACTAAAAAACTAGGGAAAAAAAATGTGCCGTTGCCCTGATCAAGCTTGAACCTCTATAAATCTGACTTTTTCTTACTAAAAACTAATAAAAACTAAAAGAAAATATATAAATATCCTTATTGCAGAAAGGATGGAGAACTGTTTATAGAGACAATACAGACAATACAAAAGGAAAGATTATTATAGCAAGTATCTGGTTGGTCTAGTGGTTCTCGGCTCAAAGGAAGAAAACCCTGGATTTGAATCGGTTCATCCTCCAGACTAGACTAGAAATATGTATTTAAACATAATAAAAGCGCATTTTGTTTATATAGCACACTCGATTTAAAGCCACAGTATGTCACTTTCAGATATAAAAGCATGTTTTTATTTCATTTTGGTTGTTTTTTTACACAAAAAAACTAGAAAAAAATGTGCAGTTGCCCTGAACAGGCTTGAACCTCTATAAATCTGACTTTTTCTTACTAAAAACTAATAAAAACTAAAAGAAAATATATAAATATCCTTATTGCAGAAAGGATGGGGAACTTTATAGAGAAACAATACAAAAGGAAAGAGTATTATGGCAAGTATCTGATTGGTGGTACTAAATTTGAGTAGTTTCATCCTTCAAACTAAACTAGAGCTAAAACTTTCAATATTGATTTTATATACATATATATACAAACTTTTAAACAGTGCCATTAAACATAAAGTATATTCAAACTTCTCTAAACCACAGGCTTTTATTGACAGAGAATTGGCTCTTTTTTAAGGTGATCATTGATGGTTTTAAATGATTGGATCTCAATTTGATTCAATTGCAATTAATTCCACAGCTCCAAATCCACAGAGAAGAATCTGGCCTTTGTCCACTGCTCCTGGTCACAGCTAAAATGTCCTGAATTTCACTATTTCCTCATCACAAATGTACCTGGAGAATCACTTTTGGCGACCTTTAACCATAAAGTTGTACCCTAATTGTTAGAGTTCGAGAAACAGCAGGCAAAATAAAGCACCACAAAGTATATTTCACTGTTAAATTCTTCTGTTAAGTCTCGGACCTCCTGCTGTCCAAAGCGCCTCCTCTCCTCGGCCGTGACTTCCAAACGAACTGGCATCGTCGTGAAGTTTCTCTCTTTCTCTGCCAGGGTTTGGGATGGAAAATAGGGTTCTACAATTTTGGAGAAAAAGAAAAAGTTGCGAATTTAATTTGATTTGAGACGTATGTTTAACAAGCAGGATTCTGTTCACGCTAAACAACTCCGAGAGCATTAACTTTTGAGAGAAGAATGTGAATATAACTGTTAAACTAAGAATCTCGTGCGCGTCAGGACACGTTTAGAGGAGGATAAACTAAGCCACAACCACATTTTTCTATATAAAGAAGACAGAAGACTTTGTTCTTGGCAGAGGACATTATATGATCAACATAATAGACTCCAAGCCTTTGTGAACTGACAATTGCTCCAACTCGTATTTTGGTTTTGATTATAAAACACGATGTCGCCCTAGAGCATTTACATTTGAAAACTGAAATCTGAACTGATTAAAACAGAAATCACTGCAGGATTTTTCTATAAATAGTCAGAATGTTTTGTTCTTGGCAGTGGACATAATATTATCTGAATAATTACACACTCAAACTGCGCTTTCCATTTGATTTCTGTTTATTCTGCCACTAACATGAGCTGATAAACCAAACTACAGCTTATTTATTATGTATTTTTAATCTAATTTCAGTCTTTACTATTTGATAATTGCACAAACTCAAATAGAGCTCAACACTCCCACACACATCGAAGTTTTTTCCAGTTCGAGAAGTAAATTTTCACGTAAATTTTCCCCACGGATCCATAAATTCAAATAGTAAGAGTTCAAAGATATCGCAGAGGCTAAACAGTGACGAGCTGGAGCTAATATCCATAATGTGGTTCAAAAAGCGTGTTTAAGACCGCAAAATGTTTTAATAACTTTAGGGTTTTTTAATTTATTTAGTTTAGTGTTTTAGTGTGCAGTTTTTTGTAAAGTCTATGGGAAAAATGAATGAGAAACATCGCTGTCGAGCTCCACTGTGGTTTTGATTCGATTGTGTTATTTTGTGCAGCTCTTCTCGTCTTCTGGATTCTGAACTGATGAAATAATGCAAGAATTTTCATTGTCAGAACATGTTTGTAGACGTCTAAACTACGACTCTGTGTTATAACATGTAAGTCTATGTATATCTCCTGTATCTGTATGTACTCTTCTCCAAACCATGTACAGAGAAGTGGCTGTAGACCTTGATTAAACCCCCAAGGTGATCGCTGAAGATTTTAAATGGAAAAAAACTAGAAAACCCAGATATTGTGTTCTATTATCTAAATAATTGCCGTCTTTGTGAACTGATAAGTGCACCAACTCTAATTACTTTGTGATTGTGATACATTGTGCAGCCTCAACTTTATTGATCCACAAGGGAAATTACTTGGACACAGTAGCTCACACATCACAATATTATAATGACTAAGAGGAAATATACCATATATATATATATATGCTAATCATAAAGTCAATATATGTAGTAAAAAGTAGTAAAAATGGCAAGTAAAATGGTGTCAAATACGGCATAATTATATAACTGTATATGTACAAGTAAAAATAAAAAATATATATATCAGCTGTATACAAGAAATCACCAGGTTATCTGTTACATAAGGGTGAGTTGTACAGTTGTAGGGAGTATTATCTGTTACATAAGGGTGAGTTGTTGTACAGTTGTAGGGAGTATTATCTTTCACATAAGGCTGAGTTATTGTATAGTTGTAGGGAGTATTATCTATGACAAGGCTGATTTGTTGTGCAATTGTAGGGAGTATTTTTTATTCATAAGGCTGAGTGGTTGTACAGTTGTAGGGAGTATTTTCTATACATAAGGCTGAGTTATTGTACAGTTGTAGGGAGTATTATCTGTTACATAAGGGTGAGTTGTACAGTTGTAGGGAGTATTATCTGTTACATAAGGGTGAGTTGTACAGTTGTAGGGAGTATTATCTGTTACATAAGGGTGAGTTGTACAGTTGTAGGGAGTATTATCTGTTACATAAGGGTGAGTTGTACAGTTGTAGGGAGTATTATCTGTTACATAAGGGTGAGTTGTACAGTTGTAGGGAGTATTATCTGTTACATAAGGGTGAGTTGTACAGTTGTAGGGAGTATTATCTGTTACATAAGGGTGAGTTGTACAGTTGTAGGGAGTATTATCTGTTACATAAGGGTGAGTTGTACAGTTGTAGGGAGTATTATCTGTTACATAAGGGTGAGTTGTACAGTTGTAGGGAGTATTATCTGTTACATAAGGGTGAGTTGTACAGTTGTAGGGAGTATTATCTGTTACATAAGGGTGAGTTGTACAGTTGTAGGGAGTATTATCTGTTACATAAGGGTGAGTTGTACAGTTGTAGGGAGTATTATCTGTTACATAAGGGTGAGTTGTACAGTTGTAGGGAGTATTATCTATTCATAAGGCTGAGTTGTTGCGCAGTTGTAGGGAGTATTATCTCTGACATAAAGCTGAGGCGGCGTGTCCATGATGGAGTTTGTCCTTCGTCCTCTTGTCCCTCGTGTGACAAATCCATGTTATGCAAATATCCCTGATCTGTGCTATAGGAGCAGCTGCTTTGCTCAGGTTGTCGGGATATTTCTGTAGCAGGTATCAGTCCATCAGTGGGTCAAGGGCACAAGCTCAGGCAGTAAGGAGGCCATGTTTGGAGCTCGTCCCCTCCTCCCACCGCCCTCCATCCATCACTATACATACACACTACTTGAACAGGCTAAGACGCTAGAGCACCAGCCTGTCCCCTGTGTGTGTGTGTGTGTGTGTGCGTGCGTGTGTGTGTTTTTGCAGTACCGTGAAGTAAAAATAACTTTGAGTAGCACAGATGAATGAACAGGTGTTGGGTAAACATCTCATTAAACAGATATTAACATAATCTGCGGTTAAATAATGCAAAAGTGCTGTTATCCTACATTTCAATTGCTTCCTTGTTTTGCATAACATTTGGTTTTATAGGATTGTGTTACGTTACGCGCAGCACACACCCAATTATATTTGATCTGCTCCAATTGTGCTCCTTTAGTTTCTTCTTTAGGGAAGTAATGAGCTGATTAATGAAATGAAATGAATTATTACTTATAGTACTAAAGATACAACTGTAAATCAAACAGCCGTGTAATAGGACAGTAATTGTACTACAGTGTATAGTACTGTAAAGCCACAATATTCAACTTTATTACCAAAAAACAGACAAAAGCCAACTAACTGTAAGGGTCATATCATATTTTATTGTGATAAACAGTGATTTTTTGGGGGGAAAAAGGTGAAAAACTACTTAAAAATACATGTTTTTCATTTTGGTTATGTTGGTTTCTTATACTGAAAAACATATATTCTTATAATGAGCTGAGCTGGCATCTCCACATCTCAATTTTTACATAGAAATGTAGTTTAGTTTTGGCTATAAGATTCCACAGGATGGTATAAAACAGCTGTATCTTTGCATAACATTACAAAATTCCATACTGTACCTTTCAATAAACTATTTAGAAAATAACAATATTCATACTAATAATACTACTATATTTTTTATGTATTTTATGGGTTTTTATTTATTTATTGCTATCTTATGGCTTTTGCTCTTATTTGATTTTACTGGTTTATTGTTTTAGGACTAATATGTTTTAATCTGTGTTTAATGAGTATTTATTTTATTATTATATTATTATTGTTGCTTTTAGTTTGTATTTGTGCAGCACTTGGGAAACTGTTGTTTATGAAATGTGCTTGGATTGGATACTATGCACTATATACATTTTTAGGGGGTATTGAGATATTTTGCTTTGGTTTAAATGTTCCACATTATGGAATTCTTGCATTTATTCAATTGCAAGTGTTTTTACAAAAAATATACCTTCAAATTATTCTCTTATATATGGTCTTGTCAGTCGCTCCACATCTGACCTTGACCAGCAGCTCTTTCCAAGTCCCCAAGCCATAAAATAACCATGGCACAATTTTCATGAAGAAGAACTAAAGAGGAACATCGGTCTAATCAAATTTAATTCTCTGTAACATACGACCATTGAATAAGCCTCCAGACCTCCAGTTGTACAGTTACACTAAAGCTCATGTTTAGATCAGTTTTAAACCTCAACTTTACCCAGAGCTTCATTTTAATCTGTCCCTGCAAAAGTTAAAGACGATTAAAATCCCCATTATCACAAAGTTACAAGTGAAGAAACATTTCGACACATTTGCGCTGTTCTCGCTGTAGTTTTCCTTTCCCTGTAAAACCCAACACACTTACGATGTTGTCAAGAGAAAATACCTCTCAGTTTTATTTCACTTATAAATCTTGTTAGCGCACGACGGCTTTAAAGCTTTTTTAAAAATATCATCTCAATTTTCCGTTTTAGCATTTAGCAAGTCTTTCTTTCCCTTCATCTATTATTTAAAGATGCGTCATGTAACTTTCCTGGTAGAACAGAGTGGAATGGAATAAATATGCAAGATCTGAATGAAAAAAAAACCCAGATCTGTGCATGTTTTTTGACGAGAAAACAACATTGTAACATAGCTCAGCAAACAGGACCTTTAATTTAACAGTGTTTTCTTCCCATATAGCGCGTATAGTGGTATAGTATTGTAGTATTTCAAGTTCTCAGCAGTTTTTCAGTCACTTGCCGGGATTTGCGGTTTGCTCAAGGCGCTACAGCTCTATGGGAGAATCTGGCTTATATCTGTACATATGAATCCGCTGTATGTGAGGTGTAGTGTGAGAGCTACAGGCCCTTTGAGCTGAATGCCTCTCAGTGCCAGGTGTTCTCTGCTGACAGCTCTATGAATAAAATAAACAAGGAGACGGCGAACGCAGGACTCACTCTATAGCCGGAAAAGGTAGATTTATGGATTTGAGTGGAGTTGCATCCAATTGGGCTGCACGAGGGATGATTTCCTGATGAATATTGTGATTATAGTTGGATTTGTGATTTATGCAACACTCAAAGTCCCTAAAAGATGCACTACTGTATGTCACTTTTTGGTTGGGAGTCCATCATCTGCTTGTTTCTACATTAAACAGCTCTACTTTACATTTTTTTCTTATATATAGCTCAAAAATACCTAGAAAAACACTCATTCTGACTGTGAACAGCGTCGCCTCTCCACAGATCTGACCTGTAACTTGTCTATATACAACGATACAACGTTTTAATGCTGTATTATTAAACATTCCAGACAAAGCACTAACATTTCCATGAAGAAAAGCATCCCAAAAATTACACAATGCTCCCTTAAATAAAAGTACAGATACAGAAGCAAAAAAATATTAAGTAAAAGTAAAAAATATCACATTTTTTATCATTATTGTACATTAAGAACATGTTATGCTGTTCTGTGTTTTTTGGTTTCAGTTATTGTGTATATATCGTCTATATTTACTTCAATAATATACAGAAATAATAACTTATACATGACATTTTTAATAGTGTGATACTAGTGCAGTAGGTTTAGACTTGAGGCAGGAAACCAGCTCCACTCTTCATTCACTGTGTGTAATTTTGCTTATTCACCCAAAACGTGCACGTAAGAAAATTCAAATAAAACTGATTTTTATATTGGCTTAGAATACTAAATTGCATTACTCATTATTTAAGTCCAGGATAAGAGATAATGTCTGTACCTTTAGTATTGCTTCGTAATTATTTTTACAATTTGACACTTTTTTTTGCACCTTATAGCACCTGTAATTAGTAGAAAAACAAATCTGAAACATGCATGAAATCAGTGCTGCCCAGTAGTTACAGCAACATCATGAGGTTTATCGCCAACTTATAATTTAATGAAAGTCCTCCCCACTCTTCACCACAACTATTATACTGTAAAAAAAAAAAAAAAAGACTGTAAAGCTTTTAGCCATGTACTAATGTTAAATCATCAAAAACATACACAGCAAAAAGTGGGGTAAATGTTCAAATTGATTCTGTGAGAGTCAATTTGAACATTTTCTCAGGATTTATATGAATCCAATCTGTTCTACAGTTAATTTACTGGACCAAAATTCCTGTTTAACCCTGAAATCAAGAGTTAAGAAGATTAACGTTTTGAGAGTAAACTGATAACACTTTGTAGGGTTATCCTGATTTAGCGAAACAACACAGTTTTAGTTTTTGTTAATTTAAGATGAAATTATGTACAAAACTGGTTCAAACTGTTTTTCTCTCGCAGGAGTGTGAAGTGGTGGGTGTAAGGTGCCAAATTAACAACTCTGGCAAATAACCCCAACTCAAACTCCCATTTAACTTTCAAATAGTTAAAATAACACTTTTTGGGTTAAAAAAAAACTCACCACAGTGTTTTCTGTGTGTGGAGTTGTGTTTTGTTTCATTCCCACATGTTGGAGTCGCCCTTTATTATCTGTCTGTCTGCATCTCCAAAACTCTGTGTGCGTAATAAATAATATTTAATAGAAAATAGGACGAGCAGGTTAATCACACCGCAGGCATCTGATCCAGGTGTTGAAATGGCGTGTGTCACATTCCTGATAAATGGTTGTCTGGGGGCTCTGACACAGACTGTACAGTATGTGCCCTCACATGAAGACCACACTGTGCCCTGGGCTCCCCGGGGCCCCCCGGGGCTCCTCTGCTCTCACAGGCAACTGAGCAGACGAGCTGGAAACGTGAGCTCCATCAAACATCGTAACTCATATGAGAGGAGCGTGGCATGAGGAGGAGGACGTGTCTTATCGATACAGTGACGCCGTGCTGGGGCTGCTCTATATCTGTTACCATGGTTACACATCAGCAAACACTGGCCAAAAGATTTTAGACACTCTGAAAACTCAAGAAAAAAACACTAAATTGATTTAAGCTGCACATTTTCAGGAGCCTGTGATCAATACGAGCATTTATGGCCCTGTTGAGGTTTGATTTTAACAAAAAGGCCAAAGGGAAGAGTTTGTGACTGTGATCACTCCCGTCAACAGAACATATGGGGGCCCAGGGCAAGAAGACTCACATGGACCCCCCTCTGTCATAAATGAATAGCCAGATAGAGGTGATAATTCTGTATGTGTGAGAGGCTTGTTTAAGAGCACAGATCAACTCATCTGTTTTCATTTCAAATCAGCTCTTTGTGGTCAGATTGTGCTAAAACTTAAAATCTCATTTGAGTTCAAAGAGAGCAGTGCCTACAGTTAGCATCACCCCCTGCGCGAGTTGATGACATCAGCTGCAAAGTGTCACTAAGCTCAAGGACATTTTGTACGTTTGAATTAATAGGCCGGACGAACAACTTCTCATGTAATAAAGTAAAAATGGTATCGCCCCAGTACATAGAATATACTTAGGACAAAATGAAACCGCTCTGTCTGCAATGATTTATAATAATTTTGACTGCAAAACTGGTCTCTGAAAGTGCTATGATGCGAGTCATTACTGGTTAAAATGAACTGGTTTTGTTATTCAGGTTTTTAAGGCAGTAAAAATCAGGTGCAGCGCCTTTACCTTTATTTGCAGCTTTATTTTGAGCACCAATGAAGAGCTGTAATAATCCTGTAACTCGGCTTGTTCTTTTTTCCATAACTGGGACCCGTCTGTTTCACGGGAGACGTTAAGAGTCGACTTTCGGCTGTGTGGAAGTGGCGGTGGGTAGTTCTGAGATGGTCTGTGACTGACAGCTGAGTGAAGCTCCAGTAATAACCGTGTCCAACAGACGGGAGATAGACGGGACCGAGCGGACTCCAGATTCCTCTTTAACTGCACTTTTCTCTTAAGTGATCGTGACAGCTCATTTGGGAATCCCCCTGTAGAGTGAATTGATTAGTTAGTGCATCTGTCTGGAGGTATTATGCTAAAGAAAAAACATGTTAAAGCAAATCTATTCTGCAAAACCTTTACCCATGTTCTCACTGACCCTCTCACAATTATATTTGGAGTGATTCATGCATGTTTAAGCATTTATTTTTAAGACAATATTTTGCAATGGCTGGGTTAAAAGTTCAGGGTAAAATTAGCTGTTTTTAACCCAAAAGGTGTTATTTTAACTATTTGAAAGTTAAATGGGGGTTTGAGTTGGGGTTGTTTGCCAGAGTTGGTATAGTTAAAGTTAATCCAACTTCTCCTAATGTTCATTCAACTTCCCTTAGTGTTAATTTGGCACCTTAGACTTAGACAAACTTTACTGATTCACAAGGAACTTTTTGGGGGGACAACAGCTCACACATCACAATATATGAAATAATAGAGAGGAAAAATATAAATAGCAATTATACATTCGAAAATAAGTCACACAAAAGATAGAGTAGACAAATTTGAACCAATTTTGTACGTAATTTCATCTTAAATTAACTAAAATAAAATGACAAAACAAAACATCTCTGTGTTTTGTTCAGCTAAATTAAGATAACCCTGCACAGTTAGTTTCAAAACGTTAATATAACTCTGGATTTTGGGGTTAAACACAAACTTCCAGTGTTAATTAACTTTTTAAATCATAATTAAATCAACTCTAGGAGAGACTGGACTCACATAAACCCTGAGAAAATTCTACTTTTTGCTGTGTTGGATTCCTACACTGCAAACCCGAACAACTAAGGAGTAACTGAAAAATTTGAGCAATTTAAATTTCTGTAAATTT